>CM032157.1:17448375-17490406 GCA_018901935.1 Pugionium cornutum
AAATTTCAGACTCAAATAGAAACGACAAAGCATCCAAGTCATCCAATATATCCCAAATGGCGTGATGCCATGCATTTTGGTTCACTTATAAGGCTTTAATAAATGAGCACTAGTGATCAGTTTAGAATGATCGTTTTAATTGGCCGATTAACTTGATATTTCCACACTAAATCATCCGTAACTTTTGAATTAGAGCTCAGAATAACATGAATCCAACGTCCATGTTATGTTAGCTCAATTTTCTATATTGTGACAAAATTTTATACTCCAATAGATACGGTAAAGCCTCCAAGTAATCCAATATAACCCAAACGGCGTGATGCCATGCATTATGTCTCACTTATAAGGCTTTAATAAATGAGCACCAGTGATCAGTTTAGAATGATCGTTTGAACTGGCCGATTAAGTTGACATATCCGCACTAAATCGTCCGTAACTTTTGATTTAGAGCTCAGAATGACATGAATCCAACGCCCACGTTATGCTAGCTCAATTTTCTATATTGTGACAAAATTTCAGACTCAAATAGATACGACAAAGCCTCCAAGTAATCCAATCTATCCCAAACTGTGATGCCATGCATAATGCTTCACTTATAAAGGCTTTAATAATGAGACCAATGATCGTTTAGAATGATCATCTTAAATGGCCGATCAACTAGACTTGTCCGCACTAAATTCTCCGTAACTTTTGATTTAGAGTTCAGAATGACATGAATCCAACACCCACATTATGCTAGCTCAATTTTCTATATTGTGATAAAATTTCAGACTCAAATAGATACGACAAAGCCTCCAAGTAATTCAATCTATCCCAAACTATGTGATGCCATGCATAATGCTTCACTTAAAAGGCTTTAATAATTGAGCACCAATGGTCAATTTAGAATGATCATCTTAAATAGCCGATCAACTTAACTTGTCCGCAAAAAATCGTCCGTAACTTTTGATTTAGAGCTCAGAATGACATAAACCCAACAGCCACGTTATGCTAGCTCAATTTTCTGTATTGGGATAAAATTTCAGACTCAAATAGATACGACAAAGCCTCCAAGTAATCCAATATATCCTCAACTGCGTGATAGCATGCGTTATAATTCATTTATAAGACTTTACTCAATGAGAAACAGTGATCCATTTAGAATGAGCATTTTAACTGGCCGATCAACTTGACATGTCTACACTAAATCATTCGTCAATTTTGATTTAGAGCTCAGAATGACACGAATCCAACACATATGGTAACCTAGCTCAATTTTTTATATTATGACAAAATTTAGGAAAGAAATAGATACGACAAAGCCTCCAAGTAATCCAATCTACCCCAAATTGTGTAATGCCATGCATTATGCTTCACTTTAATAAATGAGCAGCAATGATCAGTTTAGAATGAGCATTTTAACTGTCCGATTAACTTGATATGTCCGCACTAAATCGTTCGTAACTCTTGATTTAGGGCTCAGAATGACATGAATCCAACGCCCACGTTATTCTAGCTCAATTTTCTATATTGTGACAAAATTTCACACTCAAATAGATACGAAAAGGCATCCAAGTAATCCAATATATCCCAATCTGCGTGATGCCATGCATTATGCTTCACTTATAAGGCTTTAATAAATGAGCACTAGTGATCAGTTTAAAATGATCGTTTTAACTGGCCGATTAACTTGACATTTCCACACTAAATCGTCCGTTACTTTTGAATTAGAGCTCAGAATGACATGAATCCAACGTCCATGTTATGTTAGCTCAATTTTCTATATTGTGACAAAATTTCATACTCAAATAGATACGGCAAAGCCTCCAAGTAATCTAATATATCCCAAACGGCGTGATACCATGCATTATGCTTCACTTATAAGGCTTTAATAAATGACACCACTGATCAGTTTAGAATGATCATTTTAACTGGTCGATTAAGTTGACATATCCGTACTAAATCGTCCGTAACTTTTGATTTAGAGCTCAGAATGACATGAATCCAACGCCCACGTTATGCTAGCTCAATTTTCTATATTGTGACAAAATGTCAGACTCAAATAGATATGACAGGCCTCCAAATAATCCAATATATCCCAAAACTCTGTGAAGCCATGCATAATGCTTCACTTAAAAGGCTGTAATAATTGAGAACCAATGATCACTTTAGAATGATCATCCTAAATGGCCGATCAGCTTGACTTGTCCGAACTAAATTCTCCGTAACTTTTGATTTAGAGCTTAGAATGACATGAATCCAACACCCACATTATGCTAGCTCAAATTTCTATATTATGATAAAATTTCATACTAAAATAGATACGACAAAGCCTCCAAGTAATCCAATCTATCCCAAATTATGTGATGCCATGCATAATGCTTCACTTAAAAGGCTTTAATAATTGAGCACCAATGATCAATTTAGAATGATCATCTTTAATAGCCGATGAACTTGACTTGTCCGCATTAAATCGCCCGTAACTTTTGATTTAGAGCTCAGAATGACATAAATCCAACATCCCACGTTATGCTAGCTCAATTTTCTATATTGGGAAAAATTTCAGACTCAAATACATACGACAAAGCCTCCAAGTAATCCAATATATCCTCAACTGCGTGATGGCGTGCTTTATAATTCATTTATAAGACTTTACTCAATGAGAATGAGTGATCCATTTAGAATGAGCATTTTAATTAGCCGATCAACTTGACATATCTACACTAAATCATTCGTCAATTTTGATTTAGAGCTCACAATGACACGAATCCAACACCAATGGTAAGCTAGCAATTTTTTATATTATGACAAAATTTAGGAAAGAAATAGATACGACAAAGCCTCCGAGTAATCCAATCTATCCCAAATGGTGTGATGCCATGCATTATGCTTCACTTATAAGGCTTTAATAAATGAGCAGCAATGATCAGTTTAGAATGAGCATTTTAACTGTCCGATTAACCTTATATATCCGCAATATCTCGTTCGTAACTTTTGATTTAAGGCTCAGAATGACATGAATCCAACGCCCACGCTATTCTAGCTCAATTTTCTATATTGTGACAAAATTTCAGACTCAAATAGATACAAAAAGAATCCAAGTAATCCAATATATCCCAAACGGCGTGATGCCATGCATTATGCTTCACTTATAGGGCTTTAATAAATGAGAACCAATGATCAGTTTAGAATGATCGTTTTAACTGGCCGATTAACTTGACATTTCCACACTAAATCGTCTGTAACTTTTGATTTAGAGCTCAGAATGACATGAATCCAACATCCATGTTATGTTAGCTCAATTTTCTATATTATGACAAAATTTCATACTCAAATAGATACGACAAAGCCTCGAAGTAATCCAATATATCCAAAACGGTGTGATGCCATGCATTATGCTTCACTTATAAGGCTTTAATAAATGAGCACCAGTGATCAATTTAGAATGATCGATTTAACTGGCCGACTAGGTTGACATATCCACACAAAATCGTCCGTAACTTTTGATTTAAAGCTCAGAATGACATGAATCCATCGCCACGTTATGCTAGCTCAATTTCTATATTGTGACAAAATTTCAGACTCAAATAGATACGACAAATCCTCTAAATAATCCAATCTATCCCAAACACTGTGATGCCATGCATAATGCTTCACTTAAAAGGCTGTAATAATTGCAAACCAATGATCAGTTTAGAATGATCATCTTAAATGGCCGATCAACTTGACTTGTCTGCACTAAATTCTCCGTAACTTTTGATTTAGAGCTCAGAATGACATGAATCCAACACCCACATTATGCTTGCTTAAATTTCTATATTGTTATAAAATTTCAGACTCAAATAGATACGACGAAGCCTCAAAGTTATCCAATCTATCCCAAACTATGTGATGCCATGCATAATGCTGCACTTAAAAGGCTTTAATAATTGAGCACCAATGATCAATTTATAATGATCATCTTATATAGCCGATCAACTTGACTTGTCCGCACAAAATCGTCCGTAACTTTTGATTTAGAGCTCAGAATGACATAAATCCAACAGCCACGTTATGCTAGCTCAATTTTCTATATTGGGATAAAATTTCAAACTCAAATAGATACGACAAAGCCTCCAAGTAATCCAATATATCCTCAACTGCGTGATAGCGTGCGTTATAGTTCATTTATAAGACTTTACTCGATGAGAAACAGTGATCCATTTAGAATGAGCATTTTAACTGGCCGATCAACTTGACATGTCTACACTAAATCATTTGTCAATTTCGATTTAGAGCTCAGAATGACATGAATCCAACACCCATGGTAACCTAGCTCAATTTTTTATATTATGACAAAATTTAGGAAAGAAATAGATAAGACAAAGCCTCCGAGTAATCCAATCTATCCCAAATGGTGCGATGCCATGCATTATGCTTCACTTATAAGGCTTTAATAAATGAGCAGAAATGATCAGTTTAGAATGAGCATTTTAACTGTCCGATTAACTTGATATGTCCGCAATAAATCGTTCGTAACTTTTTATTTAGGGCTCATAATGACATGAATCCAACGCCCACGTTATTCTAGCTCAATTTTATATATTATGACAAAACTTCAGACTCAAATAGATACGACAAAGCATCCAAGTAATCCAATATATCCCAAACGGTGTGGTGCCATGCATTATGCTTGACTTATAAGGCTTTAATAAATGAGCACCAATGATAAGTTTAGAATGATCGTTTTAACTGGCCGATTAACTTGATATTTCCACACTAAATCGTCCGTAACTTTTGATTTAGAGCTCAAAAGGACATGAATCCAATGTCCATGTTATGTTAGCTCAATTTTCTATATTGTGACAAAATTTCATACTCAAATAGATACGACAAAGCCTCCAAGTAAACTAATATATCCCAAACGGATATGATGCCATGCATTATGCTTCACTTATAAGGCTTTAATAAATGAGCACCAATGATCACCTTAGAATGATCATTTGAACTGACCAATCAACTTGACATGTCCGCACTAAATCGTCAATAACTTTTGATTTAGTGCTCAGAATGACATGAATCCAACGCCCACGTTATGCTAGCTCAATTTTCTATATTGTGACAAATTTCATACTCAAATAGATACGACAAAGCCTCCATGTAAACCAATTTATCCCTAACTGCGTGATGCCATGCATTATGCTTCACTTATAAGCCTTTACTCAATGAGCACCAATGATCAGCTTAGAATGATCATTTGAACTGACCAATCAACTTGACCTGTCTGCACTAAATCGTCCGTAACTTCTGATTTAGAGCTCAGAATGACATGAATCCAATGCCCACGTTATTCTAGCTAAATTTTATATATTACGACCAAATTTTAAACTCAAATAGATATACAAAGCCTCCAAGTAATCCAATCTATCCCAAACTGCGTGATGCCATGCATTATGCTTCACTTATAAGCTTTACTCAATGAGCACCAATGATCAGCTTAGAATGATCATTTGAACTGACAATCAACTTGACATGTCCGCACTAAATCGTCTAACTTTTGATTTAGAGCTCAGAATGACATGAATCCAAACGTTATGCTAGCTCAATTTTCTATACTATGACAAAATTTCAGACTCAAATAGATATGACAAAACCTCCAAGTAAACCAATCTATCCCAAACTGCGTGATGCCATGCATTATGCTTCACTTATAAGCCTTTACTTAATGAACACCAGTGATCAGCTTAGAATGATCATTTGAACTGACCAATCAACTTGACAAGTCTGCACTAAATCATCCGTAACTTTTGATTTAGAGCTTAGAAATAACATGAATCCAATGCCCACGCTATGCTAGCTCAATTTTCTATATTGTAACAAAATTTCATTCTCAAATAGATTCGACAAAGCCACCAAGTAATCCAATCTATCCCTAACTACGTGATGCCATGCATTATGCGCCTTTACTCAATGAGTTCCAATGATCAGCTTAGAATGACAATTTGAACAGACCAATCAACTTGATATGTCCGCACAAAATCGTTCGTAACTTTTGATTTAGAGTTTAGAATGACATGAATCCAATTGCCACCTTATGGTCGATCAATTTTCTATGTTATGACAAAATTTCAGACTCAAATAGATTCAACAAAGCCTCCAAGTAATCCAATCCATCCCAAACTGCGTGATGCCATACATTATGCTTCGTTTATAAGCCTTTACTCAATGAACACCAATGATCAGCTTGAAATGATCATTTGAACTGACCAATCAACTTGATATGTCCGCACTAAATCATCGGAAACTTTTGATATAGAGCTCCGAATGACATGAATACAACGCCCACATTATGCTAGCTCAATTTTCTATACTATGAAAAAATTTCAGTCTCAAATAGATAAGACAAAGCCTCCAAGTAATCCAATCTAACCCAAACTGTGTGATTTCATGCATTATGCTTCACTTCTAAGAATTTACTCAATGAGCACCAATGATCAGCCTAGAATGATCAGTTAAACTGGCCAATCAACACGACATATCTGCACTAAATCGTCTGTAACTTTTGATTTAGAGCTCCGAATGACATGCATCCAATGCCCACGTTCTGCTACCTCAATTTTCAATATTGTGACAAAATTACATACTCCAATAGATACGACAAAGCTTCCAATTAATCCAATCTATCCCAAACTGCATGGGGCCATGAATTATGCTTCACTTATAGGCCTTAACTCAATGGACACCAATGATCAGGTTAGAATGATCATTTGAACTTACCAATCAACTTGACATATCCACACTAAATCATCTGTATCTTTTGATTTAGAGCTCAGAATGACATGAATCCAATGCCCATGAAATGGTAGCTTAATTTTCTATACTGTAACAAAATTTCACACTCAAATATATACGAAAAAGCCTTCAAGTAATCCAATCTATCCCAAACTGCGTGATGTCATGCATTGACTTATAAGCTTTTACTCAATGAGCACCAATGATCAGCTTGAAATGATCATTTGAACTGACCAATCAACTTGATATGTCCGCATAAAATCTTCCGTAAGTGTTGTTACAGATATCAGAATGACATGAATCCAACGCTCACATTATGGTAGCTCAATTTTCTATACTATGAATAAATTTCAGACTCAAATAGATCTGACAAAGCCTCCAAGTAATCCATTCTATCCCAAACTGTGTGATGTCATGCATTATGCTTCACTTATAAGCCTTTACTTAATGAACACCAGTGATCACCTTAGAATGATCATTTGAACTGACCAATCAACTTGACAAGTCTGCACTAAATCATCCGTAACATTTGATTTAGAGCTCAGAAATAACATGAATCCAATGCCCACGCTATGCTAGCTCAATTTTCTATATTGTGACAAAATTTCATACTCAAATAGATTCGACAAAGCCACCAAGTAATCCAATCTATCCCAAACTACGTGATGCCATGCATTATGCTTCACTTATAAGCCTTTACTCAATGAGCTCCAATGATCAGCTTAGAATGACCATTTGAACAGACAATCAACTTGATATGTCCGCACTAATAGTTCGTAACTTTTGATTTAGTGTTCAGAATGACATGAATCCAATGGCCACCTTATGCTAGATCAATTTTATATGTTATGACAAAATTTTAGACTCAAATATATTCAACAAAGCCTCCAAGTAATCCAATCCATCCCAAACTGCGTGATGCCATACATTATGCTTCACTTATAAGCCTTTACTCAATGAACACCGATGATCAGCTTGAAATGATCATTTGAATTGACCAATCAACTTGATATGTCCGCACTAAATCGTCGGAAACTTTTGATTTAGAGCTCCGAATGACATGAAATGACATGAATACAACGCCCACGTTATGCTAGCTCAATTTTCTATACTATGAAAAAATTTCAGTCTCAAATAGATAAGACAAAGCATCCAAGTAATCCAATCTATCCCAAACTGTGTGATTTCATGCATTATGCTTCACTTCTAAGAATTTACTCAATGAGCACCAATGATCAGCTTAGAATGATCAGTTGAACTGGCCATTCAACACGACATATCTGCACTAAATCGTCTGTAACTTTTGATTTAGAGCTCCGAATGACATGCATCCAATGCCCACGTTCTGCTACCTCAATTTTTTATATTTTGACAAAATTACATACTCAAATAGATACGACAAAGCTTCCAACTAATCCAATCTATCCCAAACTGCATGGTGCTATGAATTATGCTTCACTTATAGGCCTTTACTCAATGGACACCAATGATCAGCTTAGAATGATCATTTGAACTTACCAATCAACTCGACATTTCCACACTAAATCGTCCGTATCTTTTGATTTAGAGCACATAATGATATGAATCCAATGCCCATGAAATGGTAGCTTAATTTTCTATACTGTGACAAAATTTCACACTCAAATATATACGAAAAAGCCTCCAAGTAATCCAATCTATCCCAAACTGCGTGATGTCATGCATTGACTAATAAGCTTTTACTCAATGAGCACCAATGATCAGCTTGAAATGATCATTTGAACTGACAAATCAACTTGATATGTCCGCACAAAATCGTCCGTAAGTGTTGTTACAGATATCAGAATGACATGAATCCAACGCTCACATTATGGTAGCTCAATTTTCTATACTATGACAAAATTTCAGACTCAAATAGAGATGACAAAGCCTCCAAGTAATCCATTCTATCCCAAACTGCGTGATGTCATGCATTATGCTTCACTTATAAGCCTTTTCTTAATGAACACCAGTAATCAGCTTAGAATGATCATTTGAACTGACCAGTCAACTTGACAAGTCTGCACTAAATCATCCGTAACTTTTGATTTAGAGCTTAGAAATAACATGAATCCAATGCCCACGCTATGCTAGCTCAATTTTCTATATTGTAACAAAATTTCATTCTCAAATAGATTCGACAAAGCCACCAAGTAATCCAATCTATCCCTTACTACGTGATGCCATGCATTATGCGCCTTTACTCAATGAGTTCCAATGATCAGCTTAGAATGACAATTTGAACAGACCAATCAACTTGATATGTCCGCACAAAATCGTTCGTAACTTTTGATTTAGAGTTTAGAATGACATGAATCCAATGGCCACCTTATGGTAGATCAATTTTCTATGTTATGACAAAATTTCAGACTCAAATAGATTCAACAAAGCCTCCAAGTAATCCAATCCATCCCAAACTGCGTGATGCCATACATTATGCTTCGCTTATAAGCCTTTACTCAATGAACACCAATGATCAGCTTGAAATGATCATTTGAACTGACCAATCAACTTGATATGTCCGCACTAAATCATCGGAAACTTTTGATATAGAGCTCCGAATGACATGAATACAACGCCCACGTTATGCTAGCTCAATTTTCTATACTATGAAAAAATTTCAGTCTCAAATAGATAAGACAAAGCCTCCAAGTAATCCAATCTAACCCAAACTGTGTGATTTCATGCATTATGCTTCACTTCTAAGAATTTACTCAATGAGCACCAATGATCAGCCTAGAATGATCAGTTAAACTGGCCAATCAACACGACATATCTGCACTAAATCGTCTGTAACTTTTGATTTAGAGCTCCGAATGACATGCATCCATTGCCCACGTTCTGCTACCTCAATTTTCAATATTGTGACAAAATTACATACTCCAATAGATACGACAAAGCTTCCAATTAATCCAATCTATCCCAAACTGCATGGGGCCATGAATTATGCTTCACTTATAGGCCTTTACTCAATGGACACCAATGATCAGGTTAGAATGATCATTTGAACTTACTAATCAACTTGACATTTCCACACTAAATCATCCGTATCTTTTGATTTAGAGCTCAGAATGACATGAATCCAATGCCCATGAAATGGTAGCTTAATTTTCTATACTGTAACAAAATTTCACACTCAAATATATACGAAAAAGCCTTCAAGTAATCCAATCTATCCCAAACTGCGTGATGTCATGCATTGACTTATAAGCTTTTACTCAATGAGCACCAATGATCAGCTTGAAATGATCATTTGAACTGACCAATCAACTTGATATGTCCGCATAAAATCTTCCGTAAGTGTTGTTACAGATATCAAAATGACATGAATCCAACGCTCACATTATGGTAGCTCAATTTTCTATACTATGAATAAATTTCAGACTCAAATAGATCTGACAAAGCCTCCAAGTAATCCATTCTATCCCAAACTGTGTGATGTCATGCATTATGCTTCACTTATAAGCCTTTACTTAATGAACACCAGTGATCACCTTAGAATAATCATTTGAACTGACCAATCAACTTGACAAGTCTGCACTAAATCATCCGTAACTTTTGATTTAGAGCTCAGAAATAACATGAATCCAATGCCCACGCTATGCTAGCTCAATTTTCTATATTGTGACAAAATTTCATACTCAAATAGATTCGACAAAGCCACCAAGTAATCCAATCTATCCCAAACTACATGATGCCATGCATTATGCTTCACTTATAAGCCTTTACTCAATGAGCTCCAATGATCAGCTTAGAATGACCTTTTGAACAGACAATCAACTTGATATGTCCGCACTAATCGTTCGTAACTTTTGATTTATTGTTCAGAATGACATGAATCCAATGGCCACCTTATGCTAGATCAATTTTATATGTTATGACAAAATTTTAGACTCAAATATATTCAACAAAGCCTCCAAGTAATCCAATCCATCCCAAACTGCGTGGTGCCATACATTATGCTTCACTTATAAGCCTTTACTCAATGAACACCAATGATCAGCTTGAAATGATCATTTGAATTGACCAATCAACTTGGTATGTCCGCACTAAATCGTTGGAAACTTTTGATTTAGAGCTCCGAATGACATGAATACAACGCCCACGTTATGCTAGCTCAATTTTCTATACTATGAAAAAATTTCAGTCTCAAATAGATAAGACAAAGCATCCAAGTAATCCAATCTATCCCAAACTGTGTGATTTCATGTATTATGCTTCACTTCTAAGAATTTACTCAATGAGCACCAATGATCAGCTTAGAATGATCAGTTGAACTGGCCATTCAACACGACATATCTGCACTAAATCGTCTGTAACTTTTGATTTAGAGCTCCGAATGACATGCATCCAATGCCCACGTTCTGCTACCTCAATTTTTTATATTCTGACAAAATTACATACTCAAATAGGTACGACAAAGCTTCCAACTAATCCAATCTATCCCAAACTGCATGGTGCTATGAATTATGCTTCACTTATAGGCCTTTACTCAATGGACACCAATGATCAGCTTAGAATGATCATTTGAACTTACCAATCAACTCGACATTTCCACACTAAATCGTCCGTATCTTTTGATTTAGAGCACATAATGATATGAATCCAATGCCCATGAAATGGTAGCTTAATTTTTATACTGTGACAAAATTTCACACTCAAATATATACGAAAAAGCCTCCAAGTAATACAATCTATCCCAAACTGCGTGATGTCATGCATTGACTAATAAGCTTTTACTCAATGAGCACCAATGATCAGCTTGAAATGATCATTTGAACTGACAAATCAACTTGATATGTCCGCACAAAATCGTCCGTAAGTGTTGTTACAGATATCAGAATGACATGAATCCAACGCTCACATTATGGTAGCTCAATTTTTTATACAATGACAAAATTTCAGACTCAAATAGATATAAAAAAGCCTCCAAGTAATCCATTCTATCCCAAACTGCGTGATGTCATGCGTTATGCTTCACTTATGAGCCTTTACTTAATGAACACCAGTGATCACCTTAGAATGATCATTTGAACTGACCAATCAACTTGACAAGTCTGCACTAAATCATCCGTAACTTTTGATTTAGAGCTCAGAAATAACATGAATCCAATGCCCACGCTCTGCTAGCTCAATTTTCTATATTGTAACAAAATTTCATTCTCAAATAGATTCGACAAAGCCACCAAGTAATCCAATCTATCCCTAACTACGTGATGCCATGCATTATGCGCCTTTACTCAATGAGTTCCAATGATCAGCATAGAATGACAATTTGAACAGACCAATCAACTTGATATGTCCGCACAAAATCGTTCGTAACTTTTGATTAAGAGCATAGAATGACATGAATCCAATGGCCACCTTATGGTAGATCAATTTTCTATGTTATGACAAAATTTCAGACTCAAATAGATTCAACAGAGCCTCCAAGTAATCCAATCCATCCCAAACTGCGTGATGCCATACATTATGCTTCACTTATAAGCCTTTACTCAATGAACACCAATGATCAGCTTGAAATGATCATTTGAACTGACCAATCAACTTGATATGTCCGCACTAAATCATCGGAAACTTTTGATATAGAGCTCCGAATGACATGAGTACAACGCCCACGTTATGGTAGCTCAGTTTTCTATACTATGAAAAAGTTTCAGTCTCAAATAGATAAGACAAAGCCTCCAAGTAATCCAATCTATCACAAACTGTATGATTTCATGCATTATGCTTCACTTCTAAGAATTTACTGAATGAGCACCAATGATCAGCTTAGAATGATCAGTTGAACTGGCCAATCAACATGACATATCTGCACTAAATCGCTTGTAACTTTTGATTTAGAGCACCGAATGACATGCATCCAATGCCCACGTTATGCTACTTCAATTTTCTATATTGTCACAAAATTACATACTCAAATAGATACGACAAAGCTTCCAACTAATCCAATCTATCCCAAATTGCGTGGTGCCATGAATTATGTTTCACTTATACGCCTTTACTCAATGGACACCAATGATCAGCTTAGAATGAGCATTTGAACTTACCAATGAACTTGACATTTCCACACTAAATCGTCCAAATCTTTTGATTTAGAGCTCAGAATGACATGAATCCAATGCCCATGAAATGGTAGCTTAATTTTCTATACTGTAACAAAATTTCACACTCAAATATATACAAAAAGGCCTCCAAGTAATCCAATCTTTCCCAAACTGCGTGATGTCATGCATTGACTTATAAGCTTTTACTCAATGAGTACCAATGATCAGCTTGAAATGATCATTTGAACTGAACAATCAACTTGATATGTCCGCACAAAATCATCCGTAAGTGTTGTTACAGATATTAGAATGACATGAATCCAACGCTCACATTATGGTAACTCAATTTTCTATACTATGAAAAAATTTCAGACTCAAATAGATACGACAAAGCCTCCGAGTAATCCATATATCCCAAACTGCATTATGCTATGCATTATGCTTCACTTATACGCCTTTACTGAATGAGAACCAATGATCAGCTTAGAAAGATCATTTGAACTGCCCAATCAACTTGACATGTCTGCACTAAATCGTCTGTCACTTTTGATTTAGAGCTCAGAATGACATGAATGCATTGCGTCCGTAATGCTAGCTATATTGTTTATACAATGACAAAATTTCATACTCAAATTGAAACGACAAAGCCTGCAAGTAATCCAATATATAACAAACTACATGATGTCATGCATTATGCTTCAGTTATAAGCCTTTACTCAATGAGCACCAATGATCAGCTTAGAATAATCATTTTACTTGACCAATAAAATTGACCTGTACACATTAAATTGTCCGTAACTTTTGATTTAGAGCTCAGATTGACATGAATACAACGCTCACGTTATGATAGTTCAGTTTTCTATACTATGAAAAAGTTTCAGACTCCAATAGATATGAAAAAGGCTCCAAGTAATCCAATGTAACCCAAACTGCGTGATGCCATGCATTATGTTTCACTTCTAAGCCTTTACTCAATGAGCACCAATGATCAGCTTAGAATGATCATTTGAAATGACCAATCAACTTGACATGTACGCCCTAAATCTTCCGTAACTTTTGATTTAGAGCTAAGAATGACATGAATCCAATGCCCACGTTATGCTAGCTCCATTTTCAATACTATTACAAAATTTCAGACTCAAATAGAGATGACAAAGCCTCCAAATATTCAAATCTATCCTAAAATGTGTGATGCCATGAATTATCCTTCACTTATAAGCATTTACACAATGAGCCCCAATGATCAGCTTAGAATGATCTGTTAAACTGGCAAATAAACTTGACATGTTTGCACTAAATAGTACGTAACTTTTGATTCACAGCTTCGAATGACATGAATCCAATGCCCACGTTATGTTAGCTCAATTTTGTATATTGTGAGAATATTTGAGACTCAAATAGATACGACAAAGCCTTCAAGTAATCCAATCTATCCCATATGTGTGATGTCATGAATTATTCTTCACTTATTATCCTTTACTCAAGGAGTACCAATGATCAGTTTAGAAAGATCATCTGAACTGACCAATCAACTTGACATGTACGGACTAAATCGTTCGTAAGTTTTGATTTAGAGCTCAGAATGAGATGAATCCAATGCCTACGTTATGCTAGCTCACTTTTCTCTATTGTGACAAAATTTCAGACTCTAATATATAAGACAACGCCTCCAGGTAATCCAATCTATCCCGAACTGCATGATGCCATGCATTATGCTTCACTTATAAGCATTTACTCAATGAGCACCAATGATCAACTTAGAATGATCATTTGAACTGACCAATCAACTTGACAAGTCCACACTAAATCTTCTGTATCTTTTAATTTAGAGCTGAGAATGACATGAATTCAATGCCCATATTATGCTAGCTCAATTTTCTATACTATGACAAAATTTCAGACTAAGATAGATACGATAAAGCTTCCAAGTAATCAAATCTATCCCGAAATGCGTGATGCCATTCATTGTGCTTCACACATAAGCATTTACTCAATGAGCACCAATGATCAGTTTAACTAGCAAATCAACTTGACATGTCTTCTCTAAATCGTCCGTAACTTCTGATTTAAAGCTCATAATGACATGAATTCAATGCCCATGTTATGCTAGCTCAATTTTCTATACTGTGAAAAAATTTCGTACTCAAATATATACAACAAATCCTCCGAGTAATCCAATCAATCCCAAACTGCGTGATGCCATGCATTATGCTTTACTTATAAGCCTTTACTCACCAATGATCAGCTTAAAATGATCATTTGAACTGACCAATCAACTTGATATGTCCGCACTAAATCTCCGTAACTTTCTATTTAGAGATAAAAATGGCATGAATCCAACGCCCACATTATGCTAGCTCAATTATCTATACTATAACAAAATTCCAGACACAAATAGATAAGACAAAGCCTCCAAGTAATCCAGTGTATCCCAAACTAAGTTATGTCATGCATTATGCTTCACTTATAAGCCTTTACTCAATGAGCACCAATGATCAACTTAAAATGATCATTTTAACTGACCAATAGACTTGACATGTCCGCACAAAATCTTCTGTAACTTTTCGTTTAGAGCTCAGAATGACATGAACCCAATGCCCATGTTATGCTAGCTTAATTTTCTATACTATGACAAAATTTCAGACTCAAATAGATATGACAAGCATCCAAGTAATCCAATCTATCCCAAACTGCCTGATGTCATGCATTATGGTTCACTTATAAGCCTTTACTCAATGAGCACCAATGATCAACTTAGAATGATCATTTGAAATAACCAATCGACTTGACATGTACGCAATAAATCTCCAGTAACTTTTGATTTAGAGCTCAGAATGACATGAATCCAACGCCCACGTTATGCTAGCTCCATTTTCTATACTATTACAAAATTTCAGACTCAAATAGATATGACAAAGCCACCAAATAATCAAATCTATCCTAAAATGTGTGATGCCATGAATTAGGCTTCACTTATAAGCATTTACACAATGAGCCCCAATGATCAGCTTAGAATGATCAGTTAAACTGGCAAATAAACTTGACATGTTTGCACTAAACAGTACGTAACTTTTGATTTAGAGCTTCGAATGACATTAATCCAATGCCACGTTATGCTAGCTCAATTTTCCATATTGTGACAAAATTTCAGACTCTAATAGATACGACAAAGCCTCCAAGTAATCCAATTTATCCCAAACTGCAGGATGCCATGCATTATGTTTCCCTTATACGCCTTTTCTCAATGGGCACCAATGATCAGCTTAGAATGATAATTTGAAATGACCAATCAACTTGACATGTACGCCCCAAATCTTCCGTAACTTTTGATTTAGAGCTAAGAATGACATGAATCCAATGCCCACGTTATGCTAGCTCCATTTTCAATACTATTACAAAATTTCAGACTCAAGTAGAGATGACAAAGCCTCCAAATATTCAAATCTATCCTAAAATGTGTGATGCCATGAATTATGCTTCACTTATAAGCATTTACACAATGAGCCCCAATGATCAGCTTAGAATGATCTGTTAAACTGGCAAATAAACTTGACATGTTTGCACTAAATAGTACGTAACTTTTGATTCACAGCTTCGAATGACATGAATCCAATGCCCACGTTATGTTAGCTCAATTTTGTATATTGTGAGAATATTTGAGACTCAAATAGATACGACAAAGCCTTCAAGTAATCCAATCTATCCCATATGTGTGATGTCATGAATTATTCTTCACTTATTATCCTTTACTCAAGGAGTACCAATGATCAGTTTAGAAAGATCATCTGAACTGACCAATCAACTTGACATGTACGGACTAAATCGTTCGTAAGTTTTGATTTAGAGCTCAGAATGAGATGAATCCAATGCCTACGTTATGCTAGCTCACTTTTCTCTATTGTGACAAAATTTCAGACTCTAATATATAAGACAACGCCTCCAGGTAATCCAATCTATCCCGAACTGCATGATGCCATGCATTATGCTTCACTTATAAGCATTTACTCAATGAGCACCAATGATCAACTTAGAATGATCATTTGAACTGACCAATCAACTTGACAAGTCCACACTAAATCTTCTGTATCTTTTAATTTAGAGCTGAGAATGACATGAATTCAATGCCCATATTATGCTAGCTCAATTTTCTATACTATGACAAAATTTCAGACTAAGATAGATACGATAAAGCTTCCAAGTAATCAGATCTATCCCGAAATGCGTGATGCCATTCATTGTGCTTCACACATAAGCATTTACTCAATGAGCACCAATGATCAGTTTAACTACCAAATCAACTTGACATGTCTTCTCTAAATCGTCCGTAACTTCTGATTTAAAGCTCATAATGACATGATTTCAATGCCCTTGTTATGCTAGCTCAATTTTCTATACTGTGAAAAAATTTCGTACTCAAATATATACAACAAATCCTCCGAGTAATCCAATCAATCCGAAACTGCGTGATGCCATGCATTATGCTTTACTTATAAGCCTTTACTCACCAATGATCAGCTTAAAATGATCATTTGAACTGACCAATCAACTTGATATGTCCGCACTAAATCCCCGTAACTTTCTATTTAGATATAAAAATGGCATGAATCCAACGCCCACATTATGCTAGCTCAATTATCTATACTATAACAAAATTCCAGACACAAATAGATAAGACAAAGCCTCCAAGTAATCCAGTCTATCCCAAACTAAGTGATGTCATGCATTATGCTTCACTTATAAGCCTTTACTCAATGAGCACCAATGATCAACTTAAAATGATCATTTGAACTGACCAATAGACTTGACATGTCCGCACAAAATCTTCTGTAACTTTTCGTTTAGAGCTCAGAATGACATGAACCCAATGCCCATGTTATGCTAGCTTAATTTTCTATACTATGACAAAATTTCAGACTCAAATAGATATGACAAGCGTCCAAGTAATCCAATCTATCCCAAACAGCCTGATGTCATGCATTATGGTTCACTTATAAGCCTTTACTCAATGAGCACCAATGATCAACTTAGAATGATCATTTGAAATAACCAATCGACTTGACATGTACGCAATAAATCTTCAGTAACTTTTGATTTAGAGCTCAGAATGACATGAATCCAACGCCCACGTTATGCTAGCTCCATTTTCTATACTATTACAAAATTTCAGACTCAAATAGATATGACAAAGCCACCAAATAATCAAATCTATCCTAAAATGTGTGATGCCATGAATTATGCTTCACTTATAAGCATTTACACAATGAGCCCCAATGATCAGCTTAGAATGATCAGTTAAACTGGCAAATAAACTTGGCATGTTTGCACTAAACAGTACGTAACTTTTGATTTAGAGCTTCGAATGACATTAATCCAATGCCACGTTGTGCTAGCTCAATTTTCCATATTGTGACAAAATTTCAGACTCTAATAGATACGACAAAGCCTCCAAGTAATCCAATTTATCCCAAACTGCAGGATGCCATGCATTATGTTTCCCTTATAAGCCTTTACTCAATGGGCACCAATGATCAGCTTAGAATGATCATTTGAACTAACCAATCAACTTGACATATCCACACAAAACCTTCCCTATCTTTCGATTTAGAGCTCTGAATGACATGAATCCAATGCGCATGTTATGCTAGCTCAATGTTCTAAATTGGGACAAAATTTCAGACTTAAATTGATATGACAAATCATCCAAGTAATCCAATTAATCCCAAACTGCGTGATGTCATGCATTATGCTTCACTTATAAGCCTTTACTCAATGAGCACCAATGATACTCTTAGAATGATCATTTGAACTGGCCAATCAACTTGACATGTCCACACTAAATCTTCCTTAACTTTTGATTTATAGCTCAGAATGAAATGAATCCAATGCCCACGTTATGCTAGATCAATTTTCTATACTATGACAAATTTTCAGACTCAAATAGATACGACAAAGCATCCAAGTAATCCAATCTATCCCGAACAGTGTGATGTCATGTATTATGCTTCACTTATAAGCATTTACTCAATGAGCACCAATGATCAACTTAGAATGATCATTTGAACTGACCAATCAACTTGACATGTCCACACTAAATAGTCTGTATCTTTTGATTTAGAGCTGAGAATGACATGAATTCAATGCCCATATTATGCTAACTCAATTTTCTATACTATGAAAAAATTTCAGACTCAGATAGATACGATAAAGCTTCCAAGTAATCAGATCTATCCCGAAATGCGTGATGCCATTCAGTGTGCTTCACACATAAGCATTTACTCAATGAGCACCAATGATCATTTTAGAATGATCAATTTAACTGGCAAATCAACTTGACAAGTCTGCTCTAAATCGTCCGTAACTTGTTATTTAAAAATCATAATGACATGAATCCAATACCTACGTTATGCTAGCTCAATTTTCTATACTGTGAAAAAATTTCATACTCAAATATATACAACAAATCCTCCAAGTAATCCAATCAATCCCAAACTGCGTGATGCCATGCATTATGCTTTACTTACAAGCCTTTACTCACCAATGATCAACTTAAAATGATCATTTGAACTGACCAATCAACTTGATATGTCCTCACTAAATCTCCGTAACTTTCTATTTAGAGATCAAAATGGCATGAATACAACGCCCACATTATGCTAGCTCAATTATCTATACTATAACAAAATTCCAGACACAAATTGATAAGACAAAGCCTCCAAGTAATCCAGTCTATCCCGAACTGAGTGATGTCATGCATTATGCTTCACTTATAAGCCTTTACTCAATAAGCACCAATGATCAACTTAAAATGATCATTTGAACTGACCAATAGACTTGACATGTCCGCACAAAATCTTCTGTAAATTTTCGTTTAGAGCTCAGAATGACATGAATCCAATGCCCATGTTATGCTAGCTCAATTTTCTATACTATGACAAAATTTCAGACTCAAATAGATACGACAAAGCGTCCAAGTAATTCAATCTATCCCAACCTGCGTGATGTCATGCATTATGGTTCACTTATAAGCCTTTACTCAATGAGAACCAATGATCAACTTAGAATGATCATTTGAAATAACCAATGGACTTGACATGTACGCACTAAATCTTCCGTAACTTTTGATTTAGAGCTCAGAATGACATGAATCCAAGGCCCACGTTATGCTAGCTCCATTTTCTATACTATTACAAAATTTCAGACTCAAATAGATATGATATATCCTCCACCTAATCAAATCTATCCTAAAATGTGTGATGCCATGAATTATGCTTCACTTATAAGCATTTACACAATGAGCCCCAATGATCAGCTTATAATGATCAGTTAAACTGGCAAATTAACTTGACATGTTTGCACTAAATACTACGTAACATTTGATTTAGAGCTCCGAATGACATTAATCCAATGCCACGTTTTGCTAGCTCAATTTTCCATATTGTGACAAAATTTCAGACTCTAATAGATACGACAAAGCTTCCAAGTAATCCAATTTATCACAAACTGCGTGATGCCATGCATTATGTTTCCCTTATAAGCCTTCACTCGATGGGCACCAATGATCAGCTTAGAATGATCATTTGAAAT
Organism: Pugionium cornutum; assembly: GCA_018901935.1. Taxonomy (NCBI): domain Eukaryota; kingdom Viridiplantae; phylum Streptophyta; class Magnoliopsida; order Brassicales; family Brassicaceae; genus Pugionium; species Pugionium cornutum. The sequence goes on from CM032157.1 coordinate 17,468,775, forward strand.
AACCAATCAACTTGACATATCCGCACAAAACCTTCTCTATCTTTCGATTTAGAGCTCTGAATGACATGAATCCAATGCCCATGTTATGCTAGCTCAACGTTCTAAATTGGGAAAAAATTTCAGACTTAAATTGATATGACAAATCATCCAAGTAATCCAATCTATCCCAAACTGAGTGATGTCATGTATTATGATTCACTTATAAGCCTTTACTCAGTGAGCACCAATGGTCAACTTAGAATGATCATTTGAACTGACCAATCAACTTGACATGTCCACACTAAATCTTCCGTAACTTTTGATTTATAGCACATAATGAAATGAATCCAATGCCCACATTATGCTAGATCAATTTTCTATACTATGACAAACTTTCAGACTGAAATTGATACGACAAAGCCTCCAAGTAATCCAATCTATCCCAAACTGTGTGATGTCATGCATTATGCTTCACTTATAAGCCTTTACTCAATGAGCACCAATGATCAGCTTAGAATGATTCGTTGCACTAGACAATCAACTTGACATATCCGCACTAAATCGTACGTAACTTTTGATTTAGAGCTCAGAATGACATGAATCCAATGTCCACGTTATGTTAGCTCAATTTTCTAAATTGGGGCAAAATTTCAGACTCAAGTAGATACGACAAAGCATACAACTAATCCACTATATCCTAAACTAGGTGATGCCATGCATTATGCTTCACTTATAAGCCTTTTCTGAATGAGCACCAATAATCATCTTTGAACAATCATTTAAACTGACCAATCAACTTGACATGTCCGCAATAAATCGTCCGTAATTTTTGATTTAGAGCTAAGAATCACATCAATCCAATGTCCACGTTATGGTAGTGCAATATTCTATATTATGACAAAATTTCAGACTCCAATATATATGACAAAGACTCCAAATAATTCAATATATCCCAAACTTCGTGATCCCATGTATTATGTTTCAATTATAAGCATGCATTATGCTTAACTTATAAGAATTTACTCAATGAGTACCAATGATCAGCTTAGAATGATCAGTTGAACTAACCAATCAACTTGACATGTCCGCACTAAATCGTCCGTGACTTTTGATTTACAGCTCAAAATGACATGAATCCAACGGCCACGTTATGCTAGCTCAATTTTCTATATTGTGACAAATTTCAAACTCAAATAGATACGACAAAGCCTCCAAGTAATCCAACCTATCCCAAACAGCGTGATGCCATGCATTATGCTTCAGTTATAAGCCTTTACTCATGAGCACCAATGATCAGCTTAGAGTGATCATTTGAACTAACCAATCAACTTCACATGTCCGCACTAAATCGTCTGTATCTTTTGATTTAGAGCTTAGAATGACATGAATCCAATGCACATGATATGCTAGCTCAATTTTCTATACTGTGACAAAATTTCAAACTCAAAGATATACAACAAAGCCTCCAATTAATACAATAAATACCAAACTACGTGATGCCATGTATTATGCTTCACTTATAAGCCTTTACTCAATCGGCACGAATGATCAGCTTAAAATGTTTATTCGAACTGACCAATCAACTTGATATGTCCGCACTAAATCGTCTGTAACTTTTGATTTAGCGCTCAGATTGTCATGAATCCAACGCCACATTATGTTAGTTAAATTTTCTATACTATGACAAAATTTCAGGCTCAAATAGATAAGACAAAACCAGCAAGTAATCCAATCTATCCCAAACTGAGTGATGCCATGTATTATGATTCACTTATAAGCCTTTACTCAGTGAGCACCAATGGTCAACTTAGAATGATCATTTGAACTGACCAATCAACTTGACATGTCCACACTAAATCTTCTGTAACTTTTGATTTATAGCTCAGAATGAAATGAATCCAATGCCCACGTTATGCTAGATCAATTTTCTATACTATGACAAACTTTCAGACTCAAATAGAGACGACAAAGCCTCCAAGTAATCCAATCTACCCCAAAGTGCGTGATGTCATGCATTATGCTTCACGTATAAGCCTTTACTCAATGAGCACCAGTGATCACCTTAGAATGATCAGTTGCACTAGACAATCAACTTGACATATCCACACTAAATCGTACGCAACTTTTGATTTAGAGCTCAAAATGACATGAATCCAATTTCCACGTTATGTTAACTCAATTTTCTAAATTGGGGCAAAATTTCAGACTGAAATAGATACGACAAAGCATACAACTAATCCAATATATCCTAATCTGAGTGATGCCATGCTTTATGCTTCACTTATAAGTCTTTACTCAATGAGCACCAATAATCAGGTTAGATTGATGATTTGAACTGACCTATCAACTTGACATGTCCGCACTAAATCGGCCGTAACTTTTGATTTAGAGTTCAGAATGACATGAATCCAATGCCCACATTATACTACCCCAATAGATACGACAAATCCTACAAGTAATCCAATCTACCTCAAACTGCGTGATACCATGCACTATGCTTCACTTATAAGCCTTTACTCAATGAGCACCAATGATTACCTTAGAATGATCATTTGACCTGACCAATCAACTTGACATGTCCGCACTAAATCGTCCGTAACTTTTGATTTAGAGCTCAGAATCACATCAATCCAATGCCCATGTTATGGTAACGCAATTTTCTATATTATGACAAAATTTCAGACTCAAATATATACCACAAAGCCTCCAAGTAATCCAATCTATCCCTAACTGCGTGATGCAATGCATTATGCTTTACTTATAAGCAATTACTCAATGAGCACCAATGATCTGCTTAGAATGATCATTTGAACTGACCACTCAACTTTATATGTCTGCACTAAATCGTCCATAACTTTCTTTTAGAGCTGAGAATGACATGAATTCAATGCCCACGTTATGCTAGCTCAATTTTCTATACTATCATAAAATTTCAGACTCAAATAGATACGACAAAGCGTACAAGTAATACAATCTATCTCAAACTACGTGATACCATGCATTATACTTCACTTATAAGCCTTTACTCAATGACCACTAGTGATCAGCTTATAATGACCGTATGAACTGACCAATCAATTTGACATGTCCGCCGTAAATCGTGAGTAACTTTTGATTTAGAGCTCAAAATGACATGAATCCAAAACCCACGTTATGGTAGCTAAATTTTCTATAGTACGACAAATTTTCAGATTCAAATAGATAAAACAAAGCCTCCATGTAATCCAATCTATCCCAAAATGCGTGATGTCATGCATTATGCTTCACTTATAAGCCTTTACTCAATGAGCACCAATGATCAGCTTAGAATTATCAGTTGAACTGCCCAATCAATTTGACTTGACTGCACTAAATAGTCTGTAAATTTTGATTTAGAGCTCCGAATGACATGAATCCAAGGTCCACGTTATGCTAGATCAATTTTCTATACTATGGCAAATTTTCAGACTCAAATTGATACGACAAAGCCTCCAAGTAATCCAATCTATCTCAAACTGCGTGATACCATGCATTATACTTCACTTATAAGCATTTACTCAATGAGCACCAATGATCAGCTTATAATGATCATATGAACTGACAAATCAACTTGACATGTCCGCACTAAATCATTCGTAAATTTTTATTTAGAGCTCCGAATGACTTGAATCCAAGGCCCACATTATGCTAGATCAATTTTCTATACTATGACAAAGTTTTAGACTCAAATAGATATGAAAGGGCTTCCAAGTAATCCAATCTATCCAAAACTGCATTATGTCATGCATTATGCTTCACTTATAAACCCTTACTCAATGAGCACCAATGATCAGCTTAGAATGATCAGTTGAAGTGCCCAATCAACTTGACATATCCGCACTAAATCGTTTGTAACTTTTGATTTAGAGCTCAAAATGACATGAATCCAATATCCACGTTATGCTACCTCAATTTTCTATATTGTAATAAAAATTCAAACTCAAATAGATACGACAAGCCTCCAAGTAACCCAATTTATCTCAAACTGCGTTATGCCATGCATTATGCTTCACTTATCAGCCTTTACTCAATGAGCTCCAATAATCAGCTTTGAATGATCATTTGAAATGACCAATCAACTAGACATGTTCACAGTCAATCGTCCGTAACTTTTTATTTATAGCTCAGAATGACATGAGTCCAAAGCCCATGTTATGCTAGCTAAATTTTCTATACTATGAAAAAATTTTAGACTCAAATTGATACGACAAATCCTCCAAGTAATCCAATCTATCCCAAACTCATAATGTCATGCATAATGCTTCACTTATAAGCCTTTACTCAATGAGCACCAATGATCAGCTTAGAATGATCATTTGAACTGGATAATCAACTTGAAATGTCCACACTAAATCGTCCATAACTTTTGATTTAGTGCTCAGAATGACATGAATCCAATGTCCACGTTATGCTAGATCAATTTACTATATTGTTACGAAATTTCAGACTCAAATAGATAAGCTAAAGCTTCCAATTAATCAAATATATCTCATACTGCGTGATGCTTCGCATTATGCTTCACTTATAAGCCTTTACTCAATAAGCACCAATGAGTAGCTTGGAATGATCATTTGAACTTACCAATCAACTTGACATATCGCACTAAATTGTCTGTAACTTTTGAGTTAGAGCTCAGAATGACATGAATTCAATGCCCAAGTTATGCTACATCAAATTTCTATTTTGTGACAAAGTTTCAAACACAAATAGATACAACAAAGCCTCCAAGTAATCCAATCTATCGCAAACTACATGATGTTATGCATTATTCTTGACATATAAGCCTTTAATCAATGAGCACCAATGAGCAGCTTAGAATGATCATTTGATCTGACCAATCAACTTGACATGTCCACACTAAATCGTCCGTAACTTTTTGTTTATAGCTCAGAATGACATGAATCAAAAGCCCATGTTATGCTAGCTGAATTTTCTATTCTATGACAAATTTCTAGACTCAAATAGATACGACAAAACCTCCAAGCAATCCAATCTATCCCAAACTCATAATGTCATGCATTATGCTTCACTTATAAGCCTTTACTCAATGAGCACTAGTGATCACATTAGAATGATCATTTGATCTGACCAATAAACTTGATATGTCCACACTAAATCGTCCGTAACTTTTGGTTTATAGCTCAGAATGACATGAATCCAATACCCACGTTATGCTAGTTCAATTCTATATTGGGACAAAATTTCAGACTCAAATATATGCGTCAAAATCTTTAAGTAATACTATCAATCCCGAACTGTGTGATGCCATGAATTATACTTCACATATAACCTTTTACTCAATGAGCACCATTGATCAGCTTAGAATGATCATTTGAACTTACCAATCAACTTGAAATGTCTGCACTAAACCGTCTGTAACTTTTGATTTAGAGCTCCGAATGACATGAATCCAATACCCACGTTATGCTCGCTCAATTTTCTATACTATGACAAAATTTCAGATTCAAATATATACGACAAAGCCTCCAAGAAATCAATCTATCCCAAACTACGTGATGCCATTAATTTTGCTTCACGTTTAAGCCTTTACTCAATGAGCACCAATGATCTGCTTAGAATGATCAGTTGAACTGGCCAGTCAACTTGACATTTCCGCACAAAATCGTCCGTAACTTTTGATTTAGAGCTCAGAATGACATGAATCCAATGCCTACGTTATGCTAGCTCAATTTCTATATTTTGACAAACTTTCAGACTCAAATATATACGACAAAGCGTGATGCCATGCATTATGCTTCACTTATAAGCCTTTACTCAATGAGCACCAATGATCAGCTTAAAATGATCATTTGATCTGACCAATGAACTTGACAATTCCTCACTAAATTGTCCGTAACTTTTGATTTAGAGCTCAAACTGACATGAATCCAATGCCTACGTTATGCTAGCTCAATTTTCTATATTGTGATAAAATTTCAGACACAAATAAATACAACAAAGCCTCCAAGTAATCAAACCAATCCCAAACTGCATGACGCCATTCATTATGCTTCACTTATAATCCTTTACTCAATGAGCACCAATGATCTGCTTAGAATGATCTAATGAACTGGCCAATCAACTTGTCATGTCCGCACAAAATCGTCCACAACTTTTGATTTAGTGCTCAGAATGACATGAATTCAATGCCTACGTTATGCTAGCTCAATTTTCTATATTGTGACAAAATTTCAGACTAAAATATATATGACAAAGCCTCCAAGTAATCTAATCTATCCCAAACTACGTGATGCCATGCATTATGCTTCACTTATAAGCCTTTACTCAATGAGCACCAATGATAAGCTTAAAATGATCATTTGATCTAACCAATCAACTTGACATGTCCGCACTAAATCGTCCCTAACTTTTGATTTAGAGCTCAAAATGCATGAATCCAATGCCCACGTTATGCGAGCTCAATTTTCTATACTATGGCAAAATTTTAAATTCAAATAGATACGACAAAGCCTCCATGTAATCCAATCTTTCCCAAACTACGTGATGCCATACATTATGCTTTACTTATAAGCCTTTACTCAATGAGCACCAATGATCAGCTTAAAATGATCATTTGATCTGACCAATCAACTTGACATGTCCGCACTAAATCGTTCGTAACTTTTGATTTAGAGCTCAAAATGCATGAATCCAACGCCCACGTTATGCTAGCTCAATTTTCTATACTATGGCAAAATTTCAAACTGAAATATATACCCAAAGCCTCCAAGAAGTCAAATCTATCGCAAACTACGTGATGCAATTTATTATGCTTCACTTATAAGCCTTTACTCAATGAGCAACAATGATCAGCTTAGAATGATTAGTTGAACTGGCCAATCAACTTGACATGTCCGCACAAAATCGTCCGTAGCTTTTGATTTAGAGCTCAAAATGCATAAATCCAACGCCCACGTTATGCTAGCTCAATTTTCTATACCATGGCAAAATTTTATATTCAAATAGATACGACAAAGCCTCCATGTAATCCAATCTTTCCCAAACTACGTGATGCCATGTAGTATGCTTCACTTATAAGCCTTTACTCAATGAGCACCAATGATCAGCTTAAAATGATCATTTGATCTGACCAATCAACTTGACATGTCCGCACTAAATCGTCTGTAACTTTTTATTTAGAGCTCAAAATGCATGAATCCAACGCCCACGTTATGCTAGCTCAATTTTCTATACTATGGCAAAATTTCAAACTGAAATATATACCCAAAGCCTCCAAGATGTCTAATCTATCCCAAACTACATGATGCAATTTATTATGCTTCACTTATAAGCCTTTACTCAATGAGCAACAATGATCAGCTTAGAATGATTAGTTGCACTGGCCAATCAACTTGACATGTCCGCACAAAATCGTCCGTAACCTTTGATTTTGAGCTCAAAATGAATGAATCCAACGCCCACGTTATGCTAGCTCAATTTTCTATACTATGGCAAAATTTTGTATTCAAATAGATACGACAAAGCCTCCATGTAATCCAATCTTTCCCAAACTACGTGATGCCATGCAGTATGCTTCACTTATAAGCCTTTACTCAATGAGCACCAATGAGCAGCTTAAAATAATCATTTGATCTGACCAATCAACTTGACATGTCCGCACTAAATCGTCCGTAACTTTTGAGTTAGAGCTCAAAATGCATGAATCCAACGCCCATGTTATGCTAGCTCAATTTTCTATACTATGGCAAAATTTCAAACTGAAATATATACGCAAAGCCTCCAAGAAGTCCAATCTATCAAACTACGTGATGCAATTTATTATGCTTCACTTATAAGCCTTTACTCAATGAGCAACAATGATCAGCTTAGAATGATTAGTTGAACTGGCCAATCAACTTGACATGTCTGCACAAAATAGTCCGGAACTTTTAAATTAGAGCTCAAAATGCATGAATCCAACGCCCACGTTATGCTAGCTCAATTTTCTATAGCATGGCAAAATTTTATATTCAAATAGATACGACAAAGCCTCCATGTAATCCAATCTTTCCCAAACTACGTGATGACATGCAGTATGCTTCACTTATAAGCATTTACTCAATGAGCACCAATGATCAGCTTAAAATGATCATTTAATCTGATCAATGAACTTGACATGTCCGCACTAAATCGTCCGTAACTTTTGATTTAGAGCTCGAAATGCATGAATCCAACGCCCACGTTATGCTAGCTCAATTTTCTATACTATGGCAAAATTTCAAACTGAAATATATACCCAAAGCCTCCAAGATGTCTAATCTATCGCAAACTACATGATGCAATTTATTATGCTTCACTTGTAAGCCTTTACTCAATGAGCAACAATGATCAGCTTAGAATGATTAGTTGCACTGGCCAATCAACTTGACATGTCCGCACAAAATCGTCCGTAACCTTTGATTTTGAGCTCAAAATGCATGAATCCAACGCCCTCGTTATGCTAGCTCAATTTTCTATACTATGGCAAAATTTTGTATTCAAATAGATACAACAAAGCCTCCATGTAATCCAATCTTTCCCAAACTACGTGATGCCATGCAGTATGCTTCACTTATAAGCCTTTACTCAATGAGCACCAATGAGCAGCTTAAAATAATCATTTGATCTGACCAATCAACTTGACATGTCCGCACTAAATCGTCCGTAACTTTTGAGTTAGAGCTCAAAATGCATGAATCCAACGCCCATGTTATGCTAGCTCAATTTTCTATACTATGGCAAAATTTCAAACTGAAATATATACGCAAAGCCTCCAAGAAGTCCAATCTATCAAACTACGTGATGCAATTTATTATGCTTCACTTATAAGCCTTTACTCAATGAGCAACAATGATCAGCTTAGAATGATTAGTTGAACTGGCCAATCAACTTGACATGTCTGCACAAAATCGTCCGTAACTTTTGATTTAGAGCTCAAAATGCATGAATCCAACGCCCACGTTATGCTAGCTCAATTTTCTATAGCATGGCAAAATTTTATATTCAAATAGATACAACAAAGCCTCCATGTAATCCAATCTTTCCCAAACTACGTGATGACATGCAGTATGCTTCACTTATAAGCATTTACTCAATGAGCACCAATGATCAGCTTAAAATGATCATTTGATCTGATCAATGAACTTGACATGTCCGCACTAAATCGTCCGTAACTTTTGATTTAGAGCTCGAAATGCATGAATCCAACGCCCACGTTATGCTAGCTCAATTTTCTATACTATGGCAAAATTTCAAACTGAAATATATACGCAAAGCCTCCAAAAAGTCCAATCTATCGCAATCTATGTGATGCAATTTATTATGCTTCACTTATAAGCCTTTACTCAATGAGCAACAATGATCACCTTAGAAGGATTAGTTGAACTGGCCAATCAACTTGACATGTCCGCACAATATCGTCCGTAACTTTTGATTTAGAACTCAAAATGACATGAATCCAATGCCTACGTTATGCTAGCTCAATTTTTTTATACTGTGACAAAATTTCAGACTCAAATATATACAACAAAGCCTCCAAGTAATCCAATATATACCAAACTGTGTGATGCCATGCATTATGCTTCACTTATAAACGTTAACTCAATGAGCACCAATGATTAGCTTAGAATGATCTGTTAAACTGACCAATCAACTTGACAATTACGCACTAAATCGTCCGTAACTTTTGATTTAGAGCTCATAATGACATGAATCCAATGCCCACGTTATGCTAGCTCAATTTTCTGTATTGCGACAAAATTTCAGACTCAAATAAATACAACAAAGCCTCCAAGTATTCAAATCTATCCTGAACTACGTGATGTTATGCATTATTCTTAACTGATAAGCATGTACTCAATTAGCACCAATGACTAGCTTAGAATGATCATTTGATCAGACCAATCAACTTGACATGTCCGCGTTAAATCGTCCGTAACTTTGATTTAGAGCTCAGAATGACATGTATCCAACACCCACGCTATGGTAGCTCTGTTTTCAATACTATGAAAAAATTTCAAACTCAAATAGATATGACAAAGCCTCCAAGAAATCCAATCTATCCCAAACTGCATGATGCCATGCATTATGCTTTACTTATAAGCCTTTACTCAATGAGCAACAATGATCAGCTTAGAATGTTTAGTTGAACTGGCCAATCAACTTGACATGTCCGCACAATATCGTCCGTAACTTTTGATTTAGAGCTCAAAATGACTTGAATCCAATGTCTACGTTATGCTAGCTCAATTTTTTTATACTGTGACAAAATTTCAGACTCAAATATATACAACAAAGCCTACAAGTAATCCAATATATACCAACTGCGTAATGCCATGCATTATGCTTCCCTTATAAGCGTTAACTCAATGAGCACCAATGATTAGCTTAGAATGATCTGTTCAACTGACCAATCAACTTGACAATTACGCACTAAATCGTCCGTAACTTTTGATTTAGAGCTCATAATGACATGAATCCAATGCCCACGTTATGCTAGCTCAATTTTCTGTATTGCGACAAAATTTCAGACTCAAATAAATACAACAAAGCCTCTAATTATTCAAATCTATCCCAAACTACGTGATGTTATGCATTATTCTTAACTGATAAGCATGTACTCAATTAGCACCAATGATTAGCTTAGAATGATCATTTGATCAGAGCAATCAACTTGACATGTCCGCGTTAAATCGTCCGTAACTTTGATTTAAAGCTCAGAATGACATGTATCCAACACCCACGCTATGGTAGCTCTGTTTTCAATACTATGACAAAATTTCAAACTCAAATAGATATGAAAAAGCCTCCAAGAAATCCAATCTATCCCAAACTGCATGATGCCATGCATTATGCTTCACTTATAAGCCTTTATTCAATGAGCACCAATGATCAGCTTAAAATGATCATTTGATCTGACCAATCAACTTGACATGTGCGCACTAAATCATCCGTAACTTTTGATTTAGAGCTCAGAATGACATGAATCCAACGGCCACGTTATGCCAGCTCAATTTTCTATAATATGACAAAGCTTAAGACTCAAATATATACGACGAAGCCTATAAGAATTCCAATCTATCCCGAACTGCGTGATGCCATTCATTATGCTTCACTTATAAGCTATACTCAATGAGCAACAATGATCTACTTAGAATGATCAGTTGAAATGGGCAATCAACTTCACCTGTACGCACGAAATCGTCCGTAACTTTTGATTTAGAGCTCAGAATGACATGAATCCAATGCCTACGTTTTGCTAGCTCAATTTTCTATATTGTAACAAAATTTCAAACTCAAATATATACGAAAAAGCCTCCAAGAAATCCAATATATCCTAAACAGCGTGCTGCCATGCATTATGCTTCAATTATAAGCCTTTACTCAATGAGCACCAATGATTTGCTTAGAATGATCATTTCAACTGTCCAATAAACTTGACATGTCCACACAAAATCTTTCGTATATTTTGATTTAGAGCTCAGAATGACATGAATCCAATGCCCACATTATGCTACCTCAATTTTCTATATTGTGACAAAATTTCAGACTCAAATAGATACAACAAAGCTTCCAAGTAATCCAATCTATCCAAAACTGTGTGATGCCATGCATTATACTTCACTTATATGCGTTTACTCAATGAGCACCTATGATCAGCTTAGAATGGTCATTTGAACTGACAAATTAACTTGACATGTCCGCACAAAATCGTCTGTAACTTTTGATTTAGAGGTCAGAATGACATGAATCCAACGCCCACGTTATGCTGGCTCAATTATCTATACTATGACAAAGTTTCTGAGTCAAATAGATACGACAAAGCGTTCAAGTAATCAAATCTATCCCAAACTGCGTGATGCTATGCATTATGCTTCACTTATAAGCCTTTACTCAATGAGCACCAATGATCAGCTTAGAATAATCAGTTGAGTGGCCAATCAACTTTACATGTTTGCAGTAAGTCGTCCGTAACTATTGATTTAGAGCTCAAAATGACATTAATTCAATGCCTACGTTATGCTAGCTCAATTTTCTATATTGTGGCAAAATTTATACTCAAATAGGTACGACAAAGCCTCCAAGTAATCTAATCTATCCTAAACTGCATGACGTCATGCATTATGCTTCATTTATAAGCCTTTACCCAATGAGCGCCAAGGATCTGCTTAGAATGGTCATTTGAATTGACCAATCAACTTGACATGTCCGCACTATATTGTTCATAACTTTTTATTTAGATTTCAGAGTGACACGAATCCAACACCCACATTATCCTAGCTCAATTTTCTATTGTATGACAAAGTTTCAGACTCAAATAGATACGACAAAGCCTCCAAGTAATCCAATATAACCCAAACTGCGTGATGTAATGCATTATGCTTCACTTATAACCCCCTATTCATTGAGCACCAATGATCAGATTAGAATGATCATTTGAACTGGGCAATCAACTTGACATGTCAACCCTATGTCGTCCGTAACTTTTGATTTAGAGATCAAATTGACATGAATCTAACGCCCACATTATGCTAGCTCAATTTTCTATACTATGACAAAATTTCAGACTCAAATAGATACGACAAAGCCTCCAATTAATCCAATCTATCCAAAACTGTGTAATGCCATGCATTATGCTTCACTTATAAGCCTTTGCTCAATGAGCACCAATCGTCAGCTTAGAATGATTAGTAGAACTGGCTAATCAACTCGACATGTCCACAATAAATCGTGTGTAACTTTTTATTTAGAGCTCAGAATGACATGAATCCAATGCCCACGTTATGCTATCTCAATTTTCAATATTGTGACAAAATTTCAAACTCAAATAGATATGGCAAAGCCTCCAAGTAATCCAATCTATTCCCAAATGCGTGATGCCATGCATTATGCTTTACTTATAAGCCTTTACTCAATGAGCACCAATGATCCGCTTAGAATGGTCATTTGAACTGACCAATTAACATGACATGTCCACACAAAATTGTCTGTAACTTTTGATTTAGAGCTCATAATGACATGAATCGAATGCCCACGTTATGCTAGCTCAATTTTCTATACTCTGACAAAGTTTCAGACTCAAAAAGATGCGACAAAACGTCCAAGTAATTAAATCTATCCCAAACTGCGTGATGCCATGCATTATGCTTCACTCATAAGCCTTCACTCAATGAGCACCAAGGATCAGCTTAGAATGATCATTTGAATTGACAAATCAACTTGACATGTCCGCACTAAATCGTTCGTAACTTTTGATTTAGATCTCAGAATGACATGAATCCAACGCCCATATTATGCTAGCTCAATTTTCCATACTATGACAAAATTTCAGAGTCAAGTATATACGACAAAGCCTCTAAGTAATCCAATATATCCCAAACTGAGTGATGTCATGCATTATGCTTCACTTATAAACCTCTACTCAATGAGCACCAATGATCAGATTAGAATGATCATTTGAACTGGGCAATCAACTTTACATGTCCACCCAAAATCGTTCGTAACTTTTGATTTAGAACTCAAATTGACATGAATCTAACGCCCAAGTTATGCTTGCTCAATTTTCTATATTGTGGCAAAATTTAGACTCAAATAGATACGACAAAGCCTCCAAGTAATCTAATCTATCCTAAACTACGTGACGTCATGCATTATGCTTCACTTATAAGCTTTTACTCAATGAGCACAAAGGATCAGCTTAGAATGATCATTTGAATTGACCAATCAACTTGACATGTCCGCACTAAATTGTTCATAACTTTTGATTTAGATTTCAGAATGACACGAATCCAACACCCACATTATCCTAGCTCAATTTTCTATATTATGACAAAGTTTCGGACTCAAATAGATACGACAAAGCTCTTAGAACATGTCCCTCTTTGCAAAGATCTTCAAGGCCTAGTGGTGGAGTCATATACACTTCCTCTTCAACTTCTCCTTGTAGGAATGCGTTCTTGACATCCATTTGCCATAAGTCCCAAGTCAGATTCGTAGCTAGTGAAAGAACAACCCTTACAGTGTGTAGCTTAGCCACCGGTGCAAATGTATCAGTATAGTCCTATCCATATGTCTGAGTGAAACCTCTTGCAACTAGACGTGCCTTGTACCTTTCTATGTACCCATTGCTCTTATACTTGATGGTGAACACCCACTTGGAACTCACAGCCTTCTTGCCTTTGGGAAGTTCTTGTATATCCCATGTATGATTCCTTTCCATAGCTCCCTTCTCATCTCCTACTGCATCTAACCATTCTTTCTTGCTCTTAGCTTCTTCATAAGTCCTTGGAATCTGACTTTGTTCAATCTTTCCAAGGAATGCTTGATGACTAGATGGCAAGAGGTCAAGGGAACAACCAGCTTGTATGGGATGAGCCACGACGTGGTTGTTGTAGAAGACCCTAGTGTTTACCCAATTGGATGGGTCTTTCCTAAGTCTAGTACTCCTCCTTAAATGCTGAACAGGTGGTGCAGCCTCCTCTACAACCGTTTCCTCTTCCATTTGGTTTCTTTAAACCCTGTTTTTCGAATCATCATAAAGTATTTATCCTTGATTCTTAGATTCCAAACATAAATACTAAATCAAAGCAATGCTCATAAATGGTAGAAACACCAAGATGTTTAACTTTTAGGAACAAGCTTCACAAACTGATGATCATAAGCAACATTGCATTATTAAGGAAACATGATGGATGTCCTAATCTAGCATTCCATAACAACACTTTATTAATTTGAAAGTGAATCTTAATATCTTTAGATGGAAGTAATGTAACCCATGTATATTTCGATTTCTCATCTATAAAGGTCATAGAGTATTTATTCCTATCTCTAGACATGCAAGGTGAGGTCCAAACATCAGAATGTACTAAATCAAAGCAATGCTCATAAATTGTAGACGATTTAGGTCTTTAGTAGCCCTTTTAACCGAAACTAGATTTGACTTAAACTTAGGTACAAAGAAAGCAATACTTTCTTTGTGAAATAGTCTTAATTTTCCTGTTCCTTCAATTGGAATACTCTTACCATCAGCTACAGTTACTTGTCCTACACATGGTTCAATGTTCTTTAACAACCTAGCATTGCTAATCATAGGGTGAGAAGCACCCGAATCCACTACCAACTTATGATCCGGTTTATCAAGCAATTTATGGGAGTAGAGTGTGATACCGGAGAGTTTTGAGGCATATGCCTTGATGAGATCCTCCAAGTCACTCTTCTTAACATACTCCATGGATACATTCATAGCTAGCTTCCCTCCTTGGTTGGATGAACTTGCTGGTTCAGTCACAACCTTTTGAGAGATGTTAGCTTTGGAATTCTTGAACCGGTTTGGCTTGAGATGAGGATGAAGTATCCAGCACTTGTCATTGATGTGGCCATTCCTCTTACAATGTTCACATATCACACTCTTCCTATCCTCTTGCTTAAACACGCTCTTGTTGGCCATGACTAGTTCTCCTTTTCCACCAAACAAACCAATGTTGCCTTGCTCCTTTTGAATCCTTGAGCACAACCTCTTCGAAATCAGGGAGTTTTGGCTCTCTTAGGATGGACTAAATCACATCCTTAAAGGCAGAATTTAGGCTGAGAAGGAGCCCAAATATCTTGTCTTGTTCCTTCCTTTCATTAAGCACCTTTGGATCCATAGAACTTGGTCTCAACATGTCAAGCTCGGACCATGTTGATTGGAACTTGCCTTGGAACTTTGTGAACTCCATATCCTCTTGGTGTAGATCATTGAGAGCCTTCTTAACCTCATACACACGGCTGAGGTTTGAAACATCCCCATACACCCTCTTGAGAGTCTCCCAAAGAGACTTGGCGGTTTCACAATGTGAATAAGCTTCAAGAAAGGATAGGTCCAATGAATTTTGGAGGAATCCAAGGACTGATTGATCTTCTTGGAACCACCTAGCTTCTTCTTTTCTTGTTGCCTCATCCTTCTTCTCTTATGGATCGTCTATAGATGGAGTACTATCCTCCAAGATGTGATTCCAAAGTCCTTTGGCAGAAATGGCAGTCTTGATGGTTCTTGACCATAATATGTAGTTCAAGCCTTTGACAACTACTGGTATCACCATAGGGTTCAGGCTGGAACTGATTTGAACTGTATCCTCCATTGTTAGCCTTTGAAGAGTTCAAAGCAAGCAGCTTTTATGGTTGAATAAAACCGTGAGTTTTTAGTTTAAAGGTTGAGAGATTTTTGACAGAATTTTAGATTAAAAACTGAGAGATTTGAGTAGAAAAGATAAGAGAATGATCTTATGCTCTGATACCATGAAAGAATATTGAGATTAGAGAGGAGAAATGTGAAGAATTGAACCCAGAAACCCAAAGAAAAGCATGAGAAGATGAGAAATGTCTTAGACTTTTGGAGAATAATCTCCTAAGAGTTCTATCATATATTGAGTCTTTACAACCCTTTTATAGAGGATTTACAATGTGAACACAAAACAAAAACGAATTTAAACTTGTGGATGAGCTTGAATAGAGGAGGAGCTTGTTGACAACCAATGGGAAGAGAGGGGAGGTGCTGCAAACAGACTTATGGCCGTTTGGTGTGGTTACCAAGGCTGTGTGCAGCAGTCATGACTGTTTGGTGTGGTTACCAAGGCTGTGTACAGCATGCACATGTCCTTGTCACTCAGATTCTTCTCCCAAGGCAGCTATATCACCATATTAACCATTTAAAAATAATAACTTCCCTCCTTTTCTCCTTTTCCCTTGTTATTCAAACTGAATTTTCGTTTCCCTCCATGAATTAAATTGCTCACACTTGCCTTGTAGGTCAAGATAGGTCTTATTTGATTTTCCTATGTCAATAATCATTTCCCAAATAATTCAAGAGAAACCTCAAACTTGTAGCCAAATCAGAAGGTGACCTTGAGAGATCCTTCAATCCTTCCCAATCTTTTTGATCATAATAGCTTTGTTCTTCTATGAATTTGACATCTCTAGACACATATGTCTTGTTGTTGCTCGGATTATAACATTTATAACCCTTTTCTGTTGTCGAATATCCAAGGAACATACACTTGATGCTCTTTGCCTCCAACTTGTTTCTTAGATCACCTGGAAATATACACAAAGCACACACAGCCAAATACACGTAAATGATCAATGGAGGGTTTAGTTTTTTTGAGTACCTCAAATGGGGATATGTCTTGCAAGACTTTGGTTGGAATCCGATCGATGAGCTGCATCTCCCCAAAAACGTTTAGTAACAATAGTATGAAACATCATGGATCTTGCTACTTCCATTAAGTGTCGGTTCTTCCTTTCAGCAACTCCATTTTGTTGTGGTGTGTGTTGGCAGCTAGTTTGATGTAGTATTCCATGTTTGTTTAAGTGAGCTTTGAATCTTTGACTTGTGTATTCCCCTCCATTATCTGATCTTAACACTTTGATCTTGGCATTGAATTGATTAGTAACATAATTATGAAAGTTTATAAATGCCTCATAAACCCTATCTTTAGATGGAAGTAATGTAACCCATGTATATTTTGATTTCTCATCTATAAAGGTCACAACGTATTTATTCCTATCTCTAGACATGGTTCAATGTTCTTTAACAACCTAGCATTGCTAATCATATGGTGAGAAGCACCTGAATCCACTACCAACTTATGACCTGGATTCAGGTGTGTGTGCTTTGTGTATGTTCCAGGTGATCTAAGAAACAAGTTAGAGGCAAAGAGCATCAAGTGTATGTTCCTTGGATATTCGACAACACAAAAGGGTTATAAGTGCTATGATCCGAGCAACAACAGGACATATGTGTCTAGAGGTGTCAAGTTCATAGAAGAAAGATTGGGAAGGATTGAAGGATCTTTCAAGGTCACCTTCTGATTTGGCTACGAGTTTGAGGCTTCTCTTGAATCATTTGGGAAATGATGTGCCAAAGGATTCAATACAAGAAGAAGCAAGAACTCCAAGTAGTTCACAAGATACCCAAGAGAATGAACAAGGGGTGGTAACTCAAGAACCAACTCCAATCCAAGAAGAAGCTATGGCCCAAAACCAAGAACAAGACGACTTGGAAGTGGGTATAGAGGAACCTATTCACCAATCGGAAGAGGAAACGGTCGTAGAGGAGGCTGCACCACCTGTTCAGCAACTAAGGAGGAGTACTAGACTTAGGAAAGACCCATCCAATTGGGTAAACACTAGGGTCTTCTACAACAACCAGGCCGTGGCTCATCCCATACAAGCTGTTTGTTCCCTTGACCTCTTGCCATCTAGTCATCAAGCATTCCTTGGAAAGATTGAACAAAGTCAGATGCCAAGGACTTACGAAGAAGCTAAGAGCAAGAAATAATGGTTAGATGCAGTAAGAGATGAGAAGGGAGCTATGGAAAGGAATCATACATGGGATATACAAGAACTTCCCAAAGGAAAGAAGGCTGTGAGTTCCAAGTGGGTGTTCACCATCAAGTATAAGAGCAATGGGGACATAGAAAGGTACAAGGCACGTCTAGTTGCTAGAGGTTTCACTCAGACATATGGAGAGGACTATACTGATACATTTGCACCGGTGGCTAAGCTACACACGGTAAGGGTTGTTCTTTCACTAGCTACGAATCTGACTTGGGACTTATGGCAAATGGATGTCAAGAATGCATTCCTACAAGGAGAACTTGAAGAGAAAGTGTATATGACTCCACCACTAGGCCTTGAAGATCTTTGCAAAGAGGGACGGGTTCTAAGACTTAGGAAGGCAATATATGGGTTGAAGCAGTCACCAAGGGCTTGGTATCACAAATTAAGCTCCACACTTACTGATAATGGGTTTAGGAAATCCCATTCAGATCATACTTTGTTTACTCGTCAAAACCCCAAAGGAATCATGGCTCTCTTGGTTTATGTGGATGACCTAATCATCACAGGAGATGATAAGGAAGGAATTCAGTCCACAAAGGCCTTCTTAAACAGATCATTTGACATCAAGGATCTTGGAGAGTTGAAGTACTTCTTGGGTATTGAAGTGTGTCGGTCTCCAGAAGGGCTCTTTCTATCCCAAAGAAAGTATGCTCTTGATTTGTTGACAGACACGGGAAAGCTTGGGGCTAAACCGGCCAAAACTCCTCTTGAAGATGGCTACAAGGTCAACGGAAAGGAGGAGAAAGCTGATGAGTTATTTAAGGATGTTTCTCAGTATAGAAGACTGGTTGGGAAGCTGATCTACCTCCACCCACACACGACCAGACTTGTGTTTTGCTGTGAATCAAGTGAGTCAACATATGCAAAAACCTACTGTATATCATTGGATCATGGTAGAAAGGATCCTTAGATACATCAAAGGATCTCCTGGTCAAGGCATATGGATGGGCAAGAATGAGAACACTGAGATTGTCGGGTATTGTGATGCGGATTGGGCTGGTGATAGGGTGGATAGGAAATCAACCACTGGGTATTGCACCTTCATTGGTGGGAACTTAGTCACTTGGAAGACTAAGAAGCAGAAGGTGGTATCATGTTCTAGTGCTGAAGCAGAATATAGGGCTATGAGGAAGCTGACAAGTGAAGTAACTTGGATCAAAGCGCTCTTGAAAGACTTTTGTATTGAACAACCAGGGCCAATTACCATCCATTGTGATAATCAGGCAGTCATTCACAGAGCTTTAAACTCAGTGTTTCACGAGAGGACCAAGCACATAGAGATCGATTGCCATAAGGTTAGAGAGAAAGTTCAAGATGGAACCATTCTGCCATGTTATACAAAGAGTGAAGACCAACTAGCTGACATCTTCACAAAGGCAGCAAGTCTCAAAGTTTGCAATAACATCTTTGGCAAACTTGGGGTTGTTGATTTATCACATCCATGATCAAAGGTCCCCTAATCCAAGAGCAACACACTCTTTTTCCCTTTTTAAGGTTTTGTCCCAAGTGGTTTTCCTTAATAAGGTTTTTAATGAGGTGTTGCCTTGGGTTACCAAGCTTAAGACTTTAGGGTGATTCCAAAGTCTTAAGCTTGAGGGGGAGTATTGACATAGGAAAATCAAATAAGACCTATCTTGACCTACAAGGCAAGTGTGAGCACGAAATTCAGTTTGAATAACAAGGGAAAAGAAAAAGGAGGGAGTTGTTATTAACCACATGGTTAAAATGGTTAAATAGCTGGCTTGGGAGAAGAATCAAGGTGAAAAGGACATGTCCATGCTGCACACAGTCCTGGTAACCACACCAAACAGTCATGACTGCTGCACACAGCCTTGGTAACCACACCAAACGTTCATGAGACAGTCTGCAGCTCTTCCCCTCTCTTCTCATTGGTTGTTGAAAGGCTCCTCCTCTATTCAAGCTCATCCACAAGTTTGAATTCGTTCTCTTTTGTGTTCACATTGTAAATCCTCTATAAAAGGGCTGTAAAGACTCAATGTATGATTATACTCTTAGGAGATTCCTCTCCAGAAGTCTAAGACATTTTCTCATCTTCTCATGCTTTTCTTTGAGTTTCTGGATTCAATTCTTCACATTTCTCCTCTCTAATCTCAATATTCTTTCACACACCTCTTCGAAATCAGGGAGTTTTGGCTCTCTCAGGATGGACTTAATCACATCCTTAAAGGCTGGATTTAGGTTGAGAAGGAGCCCAAATATCTTGTCTTGTTCCTTCCTTTCATTAAGCACCTTTGGATCCATAGAACTTGGTCTCAACATGTTAAGCTCGGTTCATGTTGACTGTAACTTGCCTAGGAATTTTGTGAACTCCATATCTTCTTGGTGTAGATCATTGAGAGTCTTCTTAACCTCATACACACGGCTGAGGTTTGAAACATCCCCATACACCCTCTTGAGAGTCTCTCAAAGAGACTTGGAGGTTTCACAATGTGAATAAGCTTCAAGAATGGATGGGTCCAAAGAATTTTGGAGGAATCCAAGGACTGATTGATCTTCTTGGAACCACCTAGCTTCTTCTTTTCTTGTTGCCTCATCCTTCTTCTCCTTTGGATCATCTATAGATGGAGTATTATCCTCCAAGATGTGATTCAAAAGTCCTTTGCCACAAATGGCTGTCTTGATGGTTCTTGACCATAATGTGTAGTTCAAGCCTTTTGAGAACTACTGGTATCACCGTAGGGTTCAGGCTGGAACTGATTTGAACTGTATCTTCCATTGTTTGGCTTTGAAGAGCTCAAAGGAAGCAGCTTTTATGGTTGAATAAAACTGTGAGTTTTTAGTTTAAAGACTGAGAGATTTTTGACAGAATTTTAGATTAGAAACTGAGAGATTTGTGTAGAAAAGATGAGAGAATGATCTTATGCTCTGATACCATGAAAGAATATTGAGATTAGAGAGGAGAAATGTGAAGAATTGAATCTGGAAACTCAAAGAGAAGTATGAGAAAAAGAAGGAAAACGAATTCAAACTTGTGGATGTGCTTGAATAGAGGAGGAGCTTGTCAACAACCAATGAGAAGAGAGGGGAAGACCTGCAAACTGTCTCATGAACGTTTGGTGTGGTTATCAAGGCTGTGTGCAGCAGGCATGACTGTTTGGTGTGGTTACCAAGACTGTGTGCAGCATGGACATGTCCTTTTCACCTTGATTCTTCTCCCAAGGCAGCTATTTAACCATTTTTAACCATGTGGTTAATAATAACTCCCTCCTTTTTCTTTCCCTTGTTATTCAAACTGAATTTCGTGCTCACACTTGCCT
>CM032157.1:17490906-17721701 GCA_018901935.1 Pugionium cornutum
AATATTTTGTGACTGATTTGCGACCACATGTATGAAGGACTCGCAAATCGGTGGCAAAAATTACGACTGATTTAGGACTAATTTGCGATTACAGCGTAATTAGATTTTTAAAAAAATAGTATATTTTTATTATTATTGAAATAATTTCGTATATTTGGAAAAAAATATAATATTAATATTTTTTAAATTATTTTAAAAAAATGTAAAATAATATTTATAAATTTAAATTTCAATAATAATATTAAATTGCACAAAATTATGACTATATTTTCCTTCAGAATTTGGACACGGTTTTGTTGTAATGATCTGGAGTATAAATCACGGAAAAATCCTCCAATCCCTATATATATATTAATTACCATCGACAATTAATTAGTTCAGGCAATTATTATTAATTTACGTATTTCCAATTAAAAATATAGTTATACTATATTTACCTGATAATGCTAGATGAACGTTCCGTGGTAAAAGTTCTGCAAATATGAAAGGGAGAGTCTTTCCATAAAAACATGGCAGTTATGGCTTTTCATGCCCGAAAACTTTAGTCCATCCATATCCACACAATTTGCTAAATCTGCCGCATAGCCGTCCGGAAATTTGACATCATTTTTTATACATTCCAATAACCGTTCTTTTGCTTTTTGGGTCAATCGAAATATAGGGAATGGAGCATTACCCCGACCATCCACGTGCAACTCTTTTCGAGAGCAAAACTTTGCAATATCCAACCTTGACTTCACTGTATCTTTTGATTTCTCTTTCACATTCATAATAGTATTAATGATGTTATCGAAGAAATTCTTCTCTATATGCATCACATCAAGATTATGTCGAAGGTTAAGATCTGTCCAGTACGGCAACTCCTAAAATATACTTTCTTTGTGCCAATTATGCCAGCTGACATAACCTTCTTCTTTACTTTCATGACCGTTTCCGCCGCACTCAGATGTTCTTAAAGGATTGACAGTTTTTATTCGCTCGTACAAAACTTGTTCACCTGTCAATGATTGTGGAGGACAGTCATTCAAAGCGTGCTTCCCTTTTAAAAAATTTGTTTTATTTTTCCGTAACGGATGACCATTAGGAAGAAACCTTCGATGACAATCAAACCAACACGTCTTTCTCCCATTTGGTAATTGAAATGCCTTCGTATCATCCATACAAATTGGACATGCCAACCTTCCATGCGTTGTCCATCCTGATAACATTCCATAAGCGGGAAAGTCGCTTATCGTCCAAAGTAACACAGCTTTTAGATTGAAATTTTGGTTCAGCGATACATCGTATGCATCAACTCCGATAGACCATAATTCTTTCAACTCATCAATCAAAGGTCGTAGGAATATGTCCAGACTAGCACGCGGATGATTTGGCCCCGAATTCAAAATAGTTAGAAACAAATACTCTTTCTTCATACACATCTCCGGTGGCAAATTATATGGAGTGATAATCACCGGCCATAATGAATGATTACGAGACATCCCAAATGGGTTGAATCCATCAGTACATAAGCCAAGATAAACATTTCGAGATTCAGCAGCAAATCTAGGATGTAAATATTGAAAATTTTTCCACTCTGCAGCATCAGATGGATGACTTATTTCTCCGTCTTCTGCTTCATGCTCTGCGTGCCACCTCATTGCCTCTACGGTTTTCTCGCTTTGATTCATTCTTTTAAGTCTATCACCTATAGGTAAATACCACATACGACTGAAAGGTATTCTCGTCCTGCCCTCGCTTGGCTTATACTGGGGGGAATCGCAAAATTTGCATTTTTCCCATTTCTCATCTTCTTTCCAAAATATCATACAATTTTTAATACACACGTCAATTGTATAAAACGGGAGGCCTAAATTTCGCATCAATTTTTTGGTTTCATAATATGAACCCGTCGCCTCATTCTCGTCGGGTAAATATTTTGTAAATAGCTCCGCCCAAGAATCCATACATTTTTCTGGTAAATTAAAATCAGATTTGATGTTCATAAACCGAGCAGCTAAAGATAATTGTGAGTGCCCTTCATGACAACCATCATACAATGGATTTTTTGTAGCTTCTAACATGTTGTAAAACTTTTCTGCTTCTTCATTAGGCCGTTCTTCTTCATAATTATAATTATAATTTTCTTCGTTCTGATTATAGTATTGATGATGATCATCAGTCGTTGTCTCACGAAATGCATCTGTCACCATTTCAACATATCTATTACCATATATACCAACTGTTTCATCACTACTACAATCACGTCCCTGATTTCTTGGTACATCACCCCGACTAGTACTACTCGTCCCTAACTGAACATTCAGCTCTTCTCCATGTTTATACCAAATATAATAATTTGGCATAAACCCTCGACTATATAGATGACTCCATATTTTTCGTCCCGGAATAAATTTATCATTTTTGCAATTAATACAAGGACAGAAAAACTTACCTCCACTACTTTGAGCTATAGGTTGACTACTTGCAAAATTCATGAACTGCTCCATGCCTTGTGCAAATTCCGCCGAGATATTTCTTGTTTCATTATCAATTCTTCTATACATCCAATCTCTCGAATTGTTATAATTTCCCCACATGTTTTACAAAACTTTTTACTTTTGATTTTGCAAATGAGAGAATGGGATGGTGCATATATATACAACATTTTACGACTACTTTGCGACTACTTTGCCACTGATTTGCCACTACTTTGCGACTACAGCTATGTAGTCGCTTAAATGTCGTTATACCTAACACGCACATGTTTTTTATGGTGGCACTTTGCCACCACTTTGTGACTGCAGAGCCACTACATACCGTAGTCGCAAATTGGTCGCATTTTTAATGACCAATAAGAGACTACCACCTGATTTTCCATATGTAGTCGCTAATCAGTCGCTATTTTGCGACTGATTAGCGACTACCAGGGTCAGTCTCAAGGCAGTCGCATCTCAGTCGCTAATTGGTTGCATATTGTGACTGATTTGCGACCACACTTATTGGTCACATATTTGCGACCAATTTGCGACTACTATTCCGTAGTCGCAAATTAGTCGCTAAACCATGGCAAATGTGGTCGCAAAAATTACGACCACATATGTAGTCGCAAATTGCAGTCGCAAATTGGCAGTTTTCTTGTAGTGATAGAAATAAGGGAGGTACATGTGGTACTAGTGAAGAAATAATAGATACATCCGGTAATAGATATGTTGAAATGGTGACGGATGCATTTCGTGATACTACGAGTGATGAGTACTATAATCAGCACGAGGAAGAATTTAATAATGTAGAAGAACCAAATTCATAAACACAAAAATTTTACAACATGTTAGAAGTTGCAAAAAAATTCATTGTTTGATGGTTTTCATGATCGGCATTCAGAGTTATCTTTAGTTGTCGGTTCATGAACATTAATTCTGATTTTAATATACGTGAAAAATGCATGGACTCATGGGTGGAGCTGTTTACTGAATATTTGTCCAAGGAAAATTAGGCAACGGGTTCATATTATAAAACTAAAAAACTAATGCAAAATTTAGGGCTCCCATTTTATACAATTGGCGTGTGTGTTCACAATTGTATGATCTTTTGGAAAAAAGATTAAAAATAAAAAAAATGTAAATTTTACGATTCCCCTCGATATAAGCCAACCAAGGGCACAAAGAGAATACCTTTTTACTCGTATGTGGTATTTACCTATAGGCGACATACTTAAGAGAATGTATCAAAGCGAGAAAACTGCAAGGGCAATAAGGTGGCACGCAGAGCATGAAGCAGAAGGCAGAAAAATGAGTTATCCATCTGATGTTGCGGAGTGGAAAATTTTTTAATATCTACATCCAAGATTTACTGTTCAATCTTGAAATATTTATCATAGCTATGTACTAATAGGTTCAATCCATTTGGAATGTCTCGTAATCATTCATTATGACTGGTGATTATCACTCCATGTAACTTGTCACCTGATATGTGTATGAAAATAGAGTACTTATTTTCTAACAATTCTGAATTCTGGGCCAAATCATCTGCACGCTAGTCTGGATACATTCCTCCAATCTTTGATTGATGAATTGAAAGAATTGTGGTCTACGGGAGTTGACGCATACGATATATCGTTGAATCAAAATTTTAATCTAAAAGTCATGTTACTATGGACGATAAGCGATTTTTCAACGTATGGAATGTTGTCCTGATAGACAACGCATGGTAGACTGTCTTGTTTAATTTGTATAGATGATACTAAGGCATTTCAATTACCAAATGGTAGAAAGTCGTGTTGGTTTGATTGTCACATAAGGTTTCTTCCTAAGGATCATCTGTTACGGAAGAAAAAGAAATTAATGGGCAAGCACTATTTGAGTGACTATCCTCCACAATCATTGACAGGTGGACAAGTTTTATACGAGTGAATAAAAACTGTCAATCCTCTAAGAACATATGAATGTGGTGGAAACAGTTATAAAACTAAAAAAGAAGGATATGAAAGTTGGCATAATTGGTACAAAGAAAGCATATTTTGGAAGCTATCGTACTGGACGGATCTTAATCTACGACATTATCTTGATGTGTTGCATATAGAGAAGAATTTCTTCGATAACATCATTAATAATGTTATGAATGTCAAGGATAAATCAAAAGCTACAGTTAATTCAAGGTTAGATATTGTAAATTTTTTCTCTTGAAACAGTTGCACGTGGATGGTCGGAGTAATGCTCCATTTCCTATATTTAGATTAACACAAAAAGCCAAAGAATACTTATTAGAATGTATCAAAAATGAAGTTAAATTTTCGGACAGCTACGGGGCTGATTTAGTAAATTGTGTGGTTATAGATGGACTAAAGTTCTCGGGCATGAAAAACCATGACGATCATATTTTTATGAAGAGGCTTCTCCCTTTTATATTTGCATAACGTTTACCATGAAACGTTCATCTAACATTATCAGGTATATACTATTAAATATATTTTATCTTTTAGGTATATATAATAATAATAATTGCATGTACTAATTACTAGATTAAAATATAAATATTGGAGGATTTTTCTGAGATTTATGCTCCAGATCATTGCAACAAAGTCGTGCCCAAATTCTGAAGGAAAACATAGTCATAATTTTGTGTAATTTGGAGAAGATTTTTACCTGCATTTTTGACGTCATGGCGCACCTACCTATACATTGTCATGCAAAGCTGAATTGGGTGGACCTATGCAATATAGGTGGATGTATCCATTTGAAAGGCTTTTTAAAAAACATAAAATTAAAACAAGGCGAAGAACAAACGATATGTTACAAGGTCGATTGTTGAATCATATGACAATGATGAGATATCTTACTTCTCGGAGCATTACTTTGCTCTCCATATACGCACCAAAGACATGTAGTTAGCATAAATTATTGTGTTTATTAATTATTTTTTTGTAAGGCTAAGTAATTAATTTTTCATGATGAATCGTGTATAATATATTTACAGGTCTACTAGATTCGATGAAGGTGACGTCTCTGTGTATCCGGATCCAGAGTGCCGGATATATTTACTCACATGGGTCGTACAACTGGTAAAAGAAAAAAAATATGACTCTCCGAAAAAGAATACAAATATGCACATGCATATGTTTTGCGAAATTATGAATATTTTTGTCCACTAGAGAGTTAAATAAGTTACTATGAAAAAATTTTCATTTATTATATTATAATTTCATTGTAATTAACCAATATATATTACGTTTTTATATTTAATTTTGTAGCATGTTTGAATATCAATTTCATTGTACGTATCCATATCTTTCAAAAGATGACATTTCATCGAAAACAGAGAAAGAGTTCCATATATAGGTTCGAGATTGTATATGTATAAGTAATTATATATGTTGTTTATATTTTTTATAATTTTGAAATACTAATGACTGAGTATATATATATATATATATGATCGTAGGTCAATGCAATCATTTCAACAGATCCACACACCTTTTTGATATGGCTCAACAATTAGTGCAAGCCCCGATGAATAAATCGACAATTTGGCTGATCTATTTTACAAAAAGTTATATGTTCCACACGAAGAAACATGGACACAGAAAAAAGACATGTAACTATGGTATTTGTGTCAAGCGAGACAATTACTCAGATGTATCTGATGAAGCTGATTTCTTTGGGATTTTAACAGATATCCTTCAACTTGAGTATATTGGACTCCTAAATTTGAAAATCACGTTTTTTAAATATGAGTGGTACGATCCTATTCTTTCAAAAAGAACTCGAAATTCAGAAAATGTCATCGTTGATGTCTTATCATCCAGGAAATAATACAAATATGAGCCATTTATTCTAGTTACGTAAATAATTAACTATAATTATATATTAATTTATATATATATATATATATATATATATATATATATATTACGTAAAATTCTATAAATTTGTTTATATAATTAACTAATTTACATTTCATTAATTATGATGTACCACATGCTCTCAAGCAGATCAAATTTGTAATATTCCTTATCCGCACACCAAATTATCATCAAAAGAAATATGGCTCAGTGTTATCAAAGTTAATCCCATATCTAAGATTTTGGGGAACTACAAAAACTAAGACGAGATTGGCCTTTTGCAACAAGAAAATGATGAAGAGATAACGTTGGTTGACGAGATAGAAGCAGATTGTTTGGTTGATAGATTTAATCAAACCGAAGAAATTGATTTAGATGTTAGAGATGCCGAACTACAAGATGAATTTCAGTGTAATATTTTTTTTTCAGATGACAAAGAGGACGAAGAAATATAATATATTTTACTTATGAAACTAATATTACAAATTTTGTACACATTTATGTACATAAAATTTAAAACAATAATTCTTTTTACCAATTTTTTCTAATTTCTATTAACTGTTTTTTAACAAATTTTTAACTATGTACTCACAAATTGGTCGCTAATCAGCGACCAATGTGCGACTATATTTTGATTTTTTGAATGTAGTCGCAAAGTGGTCGCCAAATAGAGACCAATTTGTGACTACATCAAAAAATTTACACAGTGGTCGCAAATTGGTCGCACTTTTGCGACCACTTTGGTACTACAAGTGTTTTTTACATATTTGTTATGTATTTTTAATATTTAATACTTATATTTTTAATATTAGGCATGTAAAAATTATTTCAAGTGGAAAAATATAAACAAAACCATAATTGTGTTGATGTAAATTTATGAAACATATGAAGTGTATATAAATAGTATAAGGTTAAGGAAATGTGTTAACTGTTTTACGTAAATGATATGTAAATTTGGTAAATGTGTAAATTGTTGTTGTTTACTTAGTAATTGAATTTTATACAACTCATAATGATGTCATTAATCTCATATAATTCATAATTTGTACAAAAATCTTATAATTTAAGGTTTATGGTATTAATTGTGACTATTTTTCCATTATATTGCCACTACATTGGGAATGTACGGGCTAATTGGTCACAAAAATAAGGTGTACTCGTAAATTAGTCGCAAAAGAGTCACCAATTTGCGACTACATATTCAAAATTTCTTTATTAGTCGCAAATTATCGTTAATTTGCGACCAATTTGCGATCACCTTTGTAATTTTACATTTTTCCTATATATTTTTCACATTTACAACTTGTATTTTCAATATTAGGTAAGTATTAACCATTATATGTGGAAAAATATAAACCAAACCATAATTGTGTTGATCTAAATTTATGAAATATATGAAGTGTATATAAGTGATATAATGTTAAAAGAATGTGTTAAGTGTTTCTAAATGATATGTAAATTTGGCAAATATGTAAATTGTTGTTTTTTACTTAGTAATTGAAGTTTATACAACTGATAATGATGTTATCAATCTTATTTTATTCATAATTTTCACCAAATTCATATAATTTAGAGTTTGTGGTATTATATGTGACTAATTTGCCATCACATTGCCATCACATAACAAAATTGCTGATGTGGTTACCAATTTGCAACCACACCTTTTTTTTATAGGTGATCGCAAATTGGTCACAATTTTTTCGACCAATTTGCGACTACATCAAAAAATTTACACAGTTGTTTGCGACTGATTTTCGATGACCATTAATTTGGTGGGAGTCGAAAAACTGTGGAAATTTTTCCAACTCCTCCTACTTAATGGTGATCGCAAATCAGTCGCAAATTTGAGACTGATTTGCGACCAAATTTTCCACCTCACATGTGGTTCACCCAATTAATTGGTGGTCGCAAATCGTTCGAAAATTTGTGACCACCCATATGATTTTGCACACTGTGAGTGATTTGCGACCACATTTGTGGTCGCAAATATTTTTTATATATACATGACTTTTTCCCCTCATTTTCACACTTCAAACATTTTCAACACTTCCAAATCTTCTAAAAACACTTAAAACTTTCCCACACCAAAAAACACAAAAACCAAAATGGGAAGTAGTGGTAGATCATTGAGAGGCCGTGGAAGACGACAAATCCCGTCGTTTTCTGGCCGTAACTCATCGGCCTCTTTGAATCCCTCACCCGCTGCTTATAAAGCAGCATCCCGCATTCCTCTGTAGTACACGTTCACTTCTCACATGGTTCCTGAAACCGAACCGTCTTCTCAGTTTAAGGAAACCGAAGAACATGAGGAGGAAGAGGTTCCGCCTTCTAAAACAGAAACGGGGGAACAAACTATCACACATGTATTTATTCCATTGATGTAAATGTCAGATTTACATCGCATATAGGATTACCTTCGAATTCTTGACGAACTCAACGTAAATCCAACGTAACGATTGATATATGTTTACCATAAGGCGATTGATTGTTACGTCTGATTTACATCCCAATGCGGTTTACATCGGATTACCAAAGAATGCAACGTAAATCCGATGTACGATTTGATATGTATCTAGAATAAGGCGATTAATATTTATATCGGATTTACATCGGATTTACATCAACACCTAGTTTACGTTGGATTATCGATGTATTTGATGTAAATCCAACGTACAACCTTATATGTATTTAGGATAAGACGATTGGCATTACCAACGGATTTACATCGAGAATTTCTTTACGTCAGATCTCTGACGTATCCGACATAAATATAAAATATGTATAAATATGTATTATAGTTCTTTACAATTATATTCATTTAAACATAAAGGTATGTTTTATAAAAGAGTTTTGAAAATATAACATTCATGCATCATGTATTAAATGCTACATCAGAGTCATCAGACATCTTATCAAAATCACTTTCATCAAACTCATCCACTCATCTTCAACTTTTATGTCGTCAACAAGATCTTCAAGTTGCTGGTTTTTTGGATCAATGAAAAGAATGTTTGTGGTATTCAAACTATGCGCTAAAATATCTGAACATTTTGCTTCCTGAATTGACTTTTCAAGTCTAATTTTCCGAAACTTTGGCGCAATTTTAAGTACAATGAACCATGTTATGCCTGATTTTTTTACTCGAGGATACATATGAAACAAACTTGTTTTGGTTGGGAGACAAAAATCTATGGCTCAAACTTGTTGTAGCACCTTAATTATTATTTATTCAAACATTTTGGCCAATCGTGGGATCGAAGCAATCACATTTAAATAGTACGAATTTCAAGCTCACTAAACTGGGGTACTCTACTTCTATGATTTCCCATAATATCCCGTAAAAATTGGTTTTATCCCTCGTGATGTAGTTCGCAGTCACCTTATTTTATCATTGAATGAAATACATTGAACGGTGGTTATATGTGATGTTGGACCTTAAAAAAGTTCACGAAACCATAATGGATGAAAACAAATTAAGTAATACATTTACGAAAATAATTAAACGTTACACATGCATAACACAAATACGTAAATATGAGGTAACGTACTCGCGTTTTTAACCAAAGGGCAAGATGTTTCTCTTTACTTTACGGGTATTGATGTCTATTTACGAATATAGACATTATAATGAAAGTATTAACGGTATCACAAAATCACAACAGGAGAGTAAACCAATGTCACCAATGTCCTTCAGCTCAGACATCATTCTGCTAAAGAACAAATTCACCCCACTACTACAAGGACATGGGAAACCAGAGTCTGCAACTCTCGACAACAAGAAGACAAATGTAAAAGCACAACTCAAATAAGCTCAAAGAACAATGCCTCTATCCTCAACAGCCCCCACTACAAGGTCATGGGCGATGATACACCATGCCTCAGTCCTCAACAGCCCTCACTACAAGGCCGTGAATGATGATACACGTGGAAGACTTTTATTAAGTATAATCTTCTTTATAAACATTGTGTAATCGTGAACCAAAATGTAGTGAGTGGGAAATAAACAAAGAAATGAAGTTTGAATCTTGAAAGTTTCTTATTTCCTCTCAAAATCACATGGTATCAGAGCCATGGAAGAAAATTCGGATTCTGTTTCACCTTCTTCTTTAACAATCTCGCAATGTGTAACGTTAAAGCTTAATGAGAAAAATTATCTCTTGTGGAAACTGCAATTTGAGCAGTTTCTCTCCAGCCAGATGCTTCTTGGTTTGGTTACTGGTGCCTCACCTCGTCCCCCTCCCACACTAGCAGTTCGAAATGGTGAGCAGGTGACAGAAACAGCAAATCCTGAGTTCTTGAAGTGGGTACGCTCAGACCAGCTGGTAATGGCTTGGCTCTTTGGCTCTCTTTCTGAAGATGCACTCAAAGCTGTGTATGGTCTGAGAACTTCACAAGAGGTATGGTTCTCTCTTGCCAAAAAGTATAATCGTGTATCTGCCACCAGAAAACTAGATTTGCAAAGGAAAATACAAACAACTACAAAAGGAAGTAGATCGATGTCTGAATATTTGTCAGAAATCAAATCTCTATGTGACCAACTGGACTCCATAGGTTCTAATATATCTGAACAAGAAAAGATATATGGGGTGCTGAATGGTCTTGGGAAAGAATACGAAACAATATGTACTGTCATAGAGAACTCTATGGACAGTTTTCCAGGACCTTGCCTCGACGATGTCATATATAAACTCACGGGTTTCGAGGACAAAATCCAAGCTTATGACAACTCCACTACAGTCACACCTCACCTAGCCTTCTATACAAACAGAGGAGGATATTCATCAAGTCGTGGCAGAGGATATTTCCGTGGTAATCTCAGGGGGAGAAGTAACTACTCCACACAAGGCAGAGGATTCTATCAACAATTTGGGCAGAACAGAGGTCATGGCAGCTATGGTGACAACTCAGTTAAACCCACTTGTCAAATCTGCCATAGATATGGACATTCTGCCCTGAGATGCTACAAACGTTTTGATCAGAATTTCCATCCAGAAGAATTACCTCAAGCCTTGACAACTGTCAAAGCTTCTGAACTTGGAGACTTCTCTGGCGCAGAATGGTATCCTGACACTGGAGCTACTCATCATGTCACGAATACAGCCCAAAACCTGCAGAATATTCAGCCATATGATGGTTCTGACTCGATCATGGTAGGAAATGGTGAATTTTTGCCAATAACTCATGTGGGATCCATTCCCCTGCCAACGATATCAGGTAACTTACATCTTAAAGAAGTATTGGTATGTCCAGACATTGCAAAATCCTTGTTATCAGTCTCAAAACTCACTGATGATTATCCTTGTTCATTCACGTTTGATTCTGACAATGTTTTTGTAAAGGACAAAGTAACCAATCGCCTTCTCAGCAAGGGCAAAAAGCTTGCAAGACTATATCGCCTGGAGAATCCTAATTTCCAAGCATTTTATTCATCAAGGCAGTGTGCAACCTCTGATATCATTTGGCATCAAAGGTTGGGTCACCCTCATCCACAAGCTCTACGACATCTATCATCTACTAAGGCTATTTCTCTGAATAAAATCACAAACTCAGCTTGTGAGGCTTGCCAACTAGGAAAATGTTCTAGATTACCATTTGCTAGTTCAGATTTTAAAGCGTCAAGACCACTTGAACGCATTCATACTGATGTTTGGGGCCCTGCTCCTGTGAAATCTGTTCAAGGATTCAGTTATTATGTTGTGTTTATCGATAACTATTCAAGGTTTACTTGGTTTTATCCTCTCAAAGCTAAGTCTGATGTTTTTGTGGTCTTCAAAGCTTTCCAAAATCAAGTTGAAACACAATTTGGGCAGAAAATCAGTGTGTTACAGTCTGATGGGGGTGGAGAATTTGCTAATACTCGGTTTCTCACACATTCAACAAGCTGTGGTATTAGGCAAATCTTTTCTTGCCCACATACTCCCCAACAAAATGGGGTAGCTGAACGTAGACATAGATACATTGTTGAGTTGGGAATGGCCATGATGTTTCAAGGAAACATTCCACAACATCTGTGGGTAGAAGCTTTCTTCACGAGTAACTTTCTGGGTAATTTGTTACCGTCATCAGTAAATACAGAAATGCAGAGTGCATATGAAAGATTACATAAACAAGTTCCTGTTTACACGTCTCTTAGGATATTTGGGTGTTGTTGCTATCCCTATTTGAGACCATACTCCAAAAACAAATTTGATCCGAAGACTTTACCATGTGTCTTTGTTGGATACAATGAAAAATTTAAAGGATATAGGTGTCTACATCCTCCAACTGGTCGAGTATACATCTCAAGACATGTTATATTCGATGAATCAAAATTTCCCTACAAAGAAGGCTACAGAATGTACAGCTCAACAGCAGACACACCTTTGATGAAAGCATGGCAGTCTATTTATCCACCTCTGTTAGAAGAATCTGACATAGCTCCTATTGAAGAAATAGTTCCTAGAAGATGTAAACACAATGCAGTCTTGGCAAGTTCCTCACTATCAAGAGCAGCACAGGGCAGTCCAGTGCAGAGTGCTACAACTCCTCCAGTTTCCTCAGATTGCCCAATCCTTGTTGACACAGAACCCCTTGTGGAGCACACTGAGCCGACTCTCACAACAACTAGGAGAGAAACATCTGCAGACCTGACTCCAGTCTCAAATGCTCACCCAATGGTGACAAGAGCAAAACGAGGTATTACCAAACCTAATCCAAAATATGTGTTATCAATAGGAAAAGAGACTCCACCTGAACCAAAGAGTATTAAATCAGCTCTACGTCATCCGGGTTGGGCTGCAGCAATGACAGAGGAAATTCAGACTTGCATTGAAACAAAAACATGGACTCTAGTCCCACCACCAAGTGGAATTAATCTGCTAGGATGCAAATGGGTATTTAAAACAAAGCTACATGCTGATGGAGGATTAGATAAGCTTCGAGCAAGACTAGTGGCAAAGGGTTTTGAGCAGGAAGAAGGAGTTGATTTCCTAGATACATTCAGTCCGGTTGTCAGAACAGGTACAATCCGATTAATTCTTCACATTGCCACAACAGAGAACTGGGGAATTCGTCAGCTTGATGTTAAAAATGCATTCCTACATGGAGATCTCCATGAAGCAGTTTACATGAAACAACCACCAGGATTTGAGGATAAGGAACATCCTCACCATGTCTGCAAACTACAAAAAGCCATTTATGGACTCAAACAGGCACCTCGTGCCTGGTTTGACAAGTTTAGCTCCTACCTACTCGAGTTTGGCTTTAAGTGTAGCACGTATGATCCCTCTCTGTTTATCTACAAAAGAGACAGAAGCATCATCATCCTTCTCCTCTATGTAGATGACATGATAGTCACTGGGAATGATCAGTCACAACTCAACAGATTGCTACAGTCACTACAACTTCAGTTCAGAATGAAAGACATGGGAAAGTTGCAGTATTTTTTGGGTATTCAGGCTGAATTCACAGAGTATGGACTCTTTTTACATCAGGGAAAGTATGCTGCTGATCTTCTCAAGGCAGCTGGAATGCAGGATTGTGCTCCCATCTCCACACCTTTACCACTATCCTCAAACACTGTCTCTGATGCTTCAGTAGATTATCCGGATCCTACTCATTTCAGGAGCTTAGCAAGTAAGCTTCAATACCTTACTTTAACTCGGCCTGACATACAATTCTCTGTTAACTTTGTATGTCAGAAAATGCACAAGCCATCCACATCAGATTACGTTCTTCTCAAGCGCATTCTCAGGTATTTAAAAGGAACCATACATATGGGAATTACCTTCAACAAAGCCTCAGATCACACACTTCGAGCATATAGCGATAGTGACTGGGCAGGCTGCAAAATGACAAGGCGATCTACTGGAGGATTTTGTACATTTTTGGGTCTGAATTTGATCTCCTGGTCAGCTAAGAGGCAACCTACAGTTTCAAGGTCTTCAACAGAGGCAGAATACCGTGCCCTTTCAGATACAGCTGCAGAGTTATCTTGGATATCAGCAATCCTTGCACAAGTAGGACTTCCTCAATTCAACATACCGGAGATTTACTGTGACAACCTCTCAGCTGTTCACCTCTCAGCCAATCCAGTTATGCACACCAGGACCAAGCACTTCGATACACACTTCCACTATGCAAGAGAAAGGGTTGCCTCTGGTCTACTAGTCATCAAACATGTGTCATCTTCTCTTCAGCTTGCTGACATATTTACTAAACCTTTGTCGCAACAGCCATTCAGGGAGTTACGATTCAAACTCGGTGTGGATTTTAAACCCACATCGAGTTTGCGCGGGGATATTAACGGTATCACAAAATCACAACAGGAGAGTAAACCAATGTCACCAATGTCCTTCAGCTCAGACATCATTCTGCTAAAGAACAAATTCACCCCACTACTACAAGGACATGGGAAACCAGAGTCTGCAACTCTCGACAACAAGAAGACAAATGTAAAAGCACAACTCAAATAAGCTCAAAGAACAATGCCTCTGTCCTCAACAGCCCCCACTACAAGGTCATGGGCGATGATACACCATGCCTCAGTCCTCAACAGCCCTCACTACAAGGCCGTGAATGATGATACACGTGGAAGACTTTTATTAAGTATAATCTTCTTTATAAACATTGTGTAATCGTGAACCAAAATGTAGTGAGTGGGAAATAAACAAAGAAATGAAGTTTGAATCTTGAAAGTTTCTTATTTCCTCTCAAAATCACAGAAAGATTATAAGAAAATTTTGGAGATAAACAGTGTTGTAGTGAGTTATATTGAAAATGCAAAGAGTATTTACATTTACGTAGGTTACGTTAAATTACAGTCGGATATCTACGACGGATTAACGTGTTCAAGTTTTGAGACGGATTAACGATGGATTACCATGGGATTTCCAACAGTATCACGACAACCAGAATCGTAAAAGTTAGATATAATTCATATACCACATGTTTGCCAACATAAAAATTGACGTTAATCCAACGTTAAATTAGAACTAAATGATTTCGACATAATTAATTGCTACATACCAACAATTTGCTGATTTGACGTTAATGCAACGTTGGGCATTCAACACAGCAACGACTTAACGTCGAATTGGTCTATCCCTAAGTTACGATGGACTTACGTCGAATTGTCCACTAGTTGTAAATGAGACGTTTTTCCGTCATTATTTAGCGACGGACAAATTTCGTCGCAAATGTTCGACGTTAATGCCTCCCTTTCTTGTAGTGCTCGTTCCATATAAAATTCATTAACATAATCAAAATTATCAGAAAATCCTCCCCTTCATTCAGGAGATGCTTGATCTTCTGCAACTCTTCCTTTTTTTGTTATTCTGCAACTCCAATTCTAAAGCTTGTTTTCTTCTTTCCATCAAACAAAATAGATCTCTATTAATAGAGAAAGTCAACATCAAACACTAAAATAAATGTTATTATGCATATCACCTTTGAAAGTTCAAACAAACTTAATCATGTATGAAAAATCGACCCAAATAACTTTAGTCTTGACCAAAGAAAAACGACTCTTCGAATTATTTTATTTTGACTGAATTTTGGGAGATTTAGTTCGTGTAGACTTTTATTTCATTGAATTTATATGAATTTATTTTAAAATTTTCTATTAAATTAAATTAAATTTAAAATTTAATTTCATATATTTGTTGTTGCTAAATCGTTAATATTGACAGAATATAGCAATATATAATATTAACAATAATTTATCAAATATTTTTTTCAATTTGTGTTGACCGTTTAATAAGGATTGAAAATTTATTATTAATCTATTTTCAGTGTCATTTAACAAAAATTAAAGATAAATATTTATTTTGCTTATTTTCTGGTTGTTTTGTACTATTCTATAAAATATTTTATACAACTATATATTTTAATCATTTTTTATTTCTCATTTTTAACTCATGGTTGGAACGTACAACACGTAATTATTATTTTTTTGTTAAACCAATATATAAATCATAAACATGTTCTAGTGGGTGAATGGATGATCTTTTGAGGATGATGATATAGGGCAAAGATCGATTATCCTTAAATGTAGAATTATTTCTTTCATTTCGTATAGCTAATCTAATATGGTGTCATATTTTAGGTTTATTTGAAAACCTGGTGAATGAAGTAGTGTATGACAACACTCACCATCAAAAATTAGTCGGGTGTACAAAATTCAGATTACTCCCTAAATACAAAAATATTCCTTCGTCATTGAGATGATATATTATTGTCAACTATGCATATTATAAATTGTTACATGTGTTAGGAGAAACTTCACGTGAAAAAATAAAGAAAAAAGAAAAACTATAGAACTAGGTCAGAAAAGACCCATTTTTTCTATAAAAGGATCCTTTATGGTTTGGAGCTTATTCATCTTCTTAACATACACCAATCTTTTCCCCAAAAATGCATTTATCTTCTTCTTCTCCTTTGTCAACTTGGGCAACCCTAATAACATTGGGATGTCTAATGCTTCATTCATCTATCTCCAGTGCTCAACTAACCCCTACCTTTTACGATAGTACATGCCCAGGAGTCTTTAACATCGTACGAGACACTATCGTAGATGAGTTAAGATCAGATCCTCGTATCGCTGCGAGTATCCTACGTCTTCACTTCCATGACTGCTTCGTAAATGTATGATACTATTCTTTGCTCTTAGAAATAAACTTTTGTTTATAATTTATGTATATATACTTTAGTATAAAAAATTATGGAATTACTTTTCTAGTTTTCACAAATATTGAAATATATGGAATTCCTTGCTTAATCGATTTTTACTGACAACTTAGTCTAATTTAGAATTTGCATCGGCTTGTATTAACCTAATTGATTTCTTATACATATATGTATATGGATGATGGTGATAGTCAAGAAAAAAAAACAAATACGTCTTTTGAAGTGATAAATAACACATGGTTTGTTGACGAAGACAAAAAGAAACATAAATATTTAAAGGCTTGGAAGATTTATACTATTATTTTCCTATATTTCTTTTGTGGCCATGAATAACGATGATATGTTATCCACAATAATAGGTATTATTGCGCAAATGGATATGTTAGAAAAATATCAATACATTACTAAAAAAATATGTGTGTAATTATAAGTTAGACATGAATTTTTTATCTATTTTAAAATTATCACATTAAATAATGGAAAAACCATGTTTACATATTTGAATAAATCATAGCCATACAGCTATAACCACGCATTTTTCTGTAAATTTTTCGTAACTATATCTTTGTATTTTTTGTGGAATTTCTGTAAGTCTTATGTTTTTTCATTAAATTTTCGTAATTTTTCTTTCATTAATTTTCTAATAATTTTTTTTATTATACGAGATATTGTTAAACTATATATAATCTTCAGGTAGTTAGATATGATATTTCGGGTTTGTATTGTCAAGTATGTTAGTTATATATTAAAATAAATTTTGCGTAGTTAGATGTGAAAGTTTTGGTTTTTAGTGCTGAGTAGTTGGCTCTTATTATAAAAATGACATTATTTAATTTTATACAAAAATTATTACAAACATCAATTAAACATAGATCTCCCTTTCAACAAACGCAAATTATTTGTATTATAATTTAAGAAGAATAAGAACTCGTACCAAACACGTTATGAAATTAAATTAATGATTTTTCAAAGGAAAACAACATTTACGACTTGTTCAAAAATGTCAAACTTATCGTAAGTCCTGAAAACTAAAAAAAAATATTTAGAAAAGACATAAAGGAACATATGGTTGCAGTGAATGAACATGCAAACAGTGTTTACTGGTTGTACAAATTTGATTATGATTGCAACATTATTGACTAACTTGTGAACAAATAAATTTTCTTCGTAATAGGGTTGTGATGCATCGATCTTATTAGACAACACAACATCGTTTCGAACAGAGAAAGATGCAGCTCCAAACGCAAACTCAGCACGAGGATTTCCAGTAATTGATAGAATGAAAGCAGCAGTGGAGAGAGCATGTCCGAGAACTGTTTCATGCGCAGATATGCTTACCATCGCAGCTCAACAATCTGTAAATTTGGTATTCACTAATAACTCACAATTTTATATTTATTTATTAGGAACATTTTCTTAAATTCCTCCCCAAACTTAATCATGACAACATAGTATTGAAATATAAAAAGGGACCATTGCAAGTTGTATAACCTGGATTTAATATTACGAGTTTTAGATATCTACTACAAGACATATCTTAGGAATAATTGCGAAAATATTCAAACCTTAACGTGTACTCTTATAGAAATTAAGAAAATAAAACTCGGATATTATTGACAATATCAAGTTTTATTACAATATTAAATTCATAGATATGACTTTTTAATTAAAAATATTAGCATATTTTCTAAAGTACAACCAATTTACCGTAGCTTTGAGATCCCAATTGATGAAACTGTATAAAAATTAATATTTTTCTATTTTAATCATAAAAGTTACGACGTGGTAAGAATTAATTTTCCTAAACAAGTAACAATTTTATGATTATTATTTTAGGCAGGAGGTCCTTCTTGGAGGGTTCCTTTGGGAAGAAGAGACAGTTTACAAGCATTTTTTGATCTTTCTAATGCAAATCTTCCTGCTCCATTCTTCACACTTCCACAACTTAAAGCCAGTTTTAGAAATGTTGGCCTTGATCGTCCTTCGGATCTCGTTGCTCTCTCCGGTAATTTTTTTGAAAAATTAAAACAAAAATTTAGTATTTGATATAACTAACTTAGTTTGCAATTCAGTTACTAATTTGTCTCAATCTTTGGTTAGGTGGCCATACATTTGGTAAAAACCAATGCCAATTTATCATGGATAGACTATACAACTTCAGTAATACCGGTTTACCTGATCCTACTCTCAATACTACTTATCTCCAAACACTTCGTGGACTATGTCCCGTTAATGGTAATCAATCTGTGTTAGTTGATTTCGATCTAAGAACACCAACAGTTTTTGACAACAAATACTACGTGAATCTGAAAGAGCTTAAAGGACTGATCCAAAGTGATCAAGAATTGTTCTCAAGCCCTAATGCCACAGACACAGTCCCTTTGGTGAGAGCCTATGCTGATGGCACACAAAAGTTCTTCAATGCCTTTGTGGAGGCCATGAATAGGATGGGAAACATTACACCTCTTACAGGAACTCAAGGACAGATCAGGACGAATTGTAGAGTAGTCAACTCTAACTCGTTGCTTCATGATGTCATTGAAATCGTTGACTTTGTCAGTTCTATGTAACAATAGTTGTCTTAATATATATGACAACTAAAAATTTGTGTTTTAATGAAAATAAAATGCTTTTAAAGCGTTTAATAAAAAATTTCGTCATAAATATTGGGTTTTTTCTATTGAATTTATTATTCTTTTAACGTAATTTGTGTAATTTAAAATAATATGAGGTATGAGAACAAACAAAAGTAAATAATTAAAATTTATAATTATTAACTTCTAAACTATGATAAATACCAACAATTAACTATAATAATTTTCAATATTATTCTTCTTATGGAATTAATAAATGACTAAGAAAGCATGAAGTAATATTGAAATCTTGTTGAAGATTCAAAACACTACAGAATTACAAAGGCTACATCAAGCTTGAAGCAACAAACATTTAGTGGTAGAGCTGCACGATAGAACTGTAGAACCAGATTCATCTCAACTAGACAGTGTCTTCGTAGTGAATGAAATAGAATTATAGAAATAGGTGAAGTTTTACATGACAAAGTTTGTAATATTATTTGTTTTTTCTTTCCAACCACACATAATTTTAAAACCGACTCCTTAGTTGATGTAAAATTAGGAAGACCTAATGCTTGTACATATTTTGCAGTTGGGATGTGATAAAGTATATGTTTCACAATAATACAGTTTTACATATTTAAAAACTAGTATTAATGTATATAAAAAATTCATATCATAATTAATATCAATAAAAGAAATGGAAAGTAAGAAAGAATAAGTCGATTGCATCATCTATGTATCCATACTTGAGATATGGTGTTTGATTCACCTATTCTCCTAAGAGAAGTTAGATTATTGAGTCAACCCGTTTAAATTTGTATACCAGTGTTTGGATTATTAGATCAATTTATTTAAAATTATATAATAAAAAATAGAAAGTAGAAAAAGTAACATTCCAAAAACATTCGATTAATTTTTAGAACATATAATTAAAATAGCTGAAGAACAAAAAAAAAAAAAGAGAATATGTTTTTATATACATATATAAATAAATTTAGTTTTAACTAGCTTGAAAATGCAAAAGCTAATAGAAATAAAGTACTGCGTCAAACAGTGATACAACGACTAGTACAATACGTGTCTCTACTAAAAAATCGTTTAGGTGCACTCTCAAGTTTCACCTAAAACGACCTTGAACAAGCTCAAGACGCCCTTGACTTGTTACACTAGCCTCACACGTTCACAAGATTGCACACAATCTTGGAACACCTCACCAAAACCCTTTTACCCTTTTAGTTTTGCCTTCTCTCTTAGACACCCAAAACCCTTGAATAAAAGCTCTCTCTTGTGAGTGTTGAATTCGTCCCATTGTTATCCCTCCTTATATATTCTTATTTCTTTGTGCAAAACCTTAGAGTCGAATTCCTTTTCTCCATAAGATTTTCATATCTCTTTTTATTGCAAGTTTCCTTATTCTTTTACAAGAATAGGAAAATTCCTTGAACTTCACTTTACTGTCTTTTTGTATCCTTCCCACTTGATCCAAGCTTGTTGGATCCTTCCCAATGGGCTTCTCACGTAGTCCAACTTTCTGCTTCTTTTCATTCTATTTCGTTTGGACAGTCTCCACGAGATCCTGACTCACTGCTTGTACTACTTCACAAGTAGTTCAAGGATAAGTGCCAAAGAGCTACATCTTCAATCTCCCTATTTTTAACTTATGTGTCTTACAAGCACCTGAACAGAGGATTTCACACCACATACGAGAAACAGAGAAACAACAGCCACGAATTGATTTGATCTCAAATTTATGTTAGTAAAAAAAACAACTGTTCGGAGAGATATATGAGTTGGTTACAAAAAAAGTCTCCCCCACGATTTTAGTCCTAACAAAAGAAACAACCAACCATTCTCCCCCACGATTCTAGCCTTAGTCAGACATTCACAGAACTCGATCTAACTGCACAACAACCACACAAACATTTTCACACTAACACTTGCGCATCCTTAAGATCCTTACTAAAATGATTCAACACTGCGCATCCTTAAGATCCTTACTAAAATGATTCAGACTCAGTCCCAAAGTCCTGTTTATAAACACAAATCTCTCCCATGATTCTAGCCATCTTAGTTATCATAGCAGACACTTATAGAAAAAGTCTAGTCATCTTAACTGCTACCACAATGAGAGTCCAAAAAACTTGGTTTAACACAAACTGTTGTACTATCAGAATGATTCAAAATCAGTACTAAGAGGACAAATTATTGTACTATCAGAATGACTCAGAATCAGTACTAA
Organism: Pugionium cornutum; assembly: GCA_018901935.1. Classification (NCBI taxonomy): domain Eukaryota; kingdom Viridiplantae; phylum Streptophyta; class Magnoliopsida; order Brassicales; family Brassicaceae; genus Pugionium; species Pugionium cornutum. The sequence continues at coordinate 17,512,706 of CM032157.1, forward strand.
GATCCTCTTCTCCCCCTGCTTGTGAGCACATAAGTTAAAAACACAATACCTCTGAAGGCATGTTGAAGTTGACGAACAACATCACCAAGAGCTGATAGTGCAACAATAGTGTCAACAAGCCCGTCACAAAACTCAGCCGAAGACTGCTTGCCTCTTTCAAACACAAGGTCAACCATTGCATCAAGACTCCTTAACAAGCTCACTGTATCAACCAATGAAAAAGATCCTCCTCACAAGCTCACTGTATCAACCACTTAACAACAAATTAGTAGTACAACCTCAAGCACAACACAAGATACCAACATCCATAAATAATATCCAACGCTATGGGGAACCAACTGGCATGGTTGTCACATACATCACCAAGCAACTGGTGACTGAATTAGACAGGAAAAAATAAAGCAAAAATATGCCACACAAGTATACAACGAGATTGCTCAATATGACTCTAACCGATTTTGTACCAGATCAAGATAACATACTCTGCTTGGCCTGATTCGTAATGTCTGATGGTCACTGCTGCTGTGACTAGCTTTCACACTATCATGTCTTTATCATGCACTGAGTCAGTTTTCAACCTTTGTTCAAGGAGTGACAGAAGATTGAGATACACAGTTTGAGCTTTGTGTTCTCTTGTTTGATTTTCTTTTTCTTGTTTTCTTTTCTTTTTGTTCTCCAGATTTTTCTTTGCTTCGTTTTTCTGCCTCTTTTTTTTTGTAACAGCACGTGAGACAGCTCCATCACTTGATTTCTCAGGAGTAGCTCGATGATATGTCACTCCATGAAACCTGTACTAAGAGTCAGAGATGACGACATGATAGGTAGCTCTTTTTCATGAAGCGAGTGATCCAAACTAAAAACTTCATATGCTTCTTGATCAGCACATAGTCCAGTCCTACAGGCTTTAAGTAGAGTCATATCTCGCAAACACCAATTGCATTTCTTAATGTGATAAAACGAATAAAATCTAATGGTTCTGTAAATAAATCAGTCAGTTGCAAATCAGTGACAATGTGTTCAACCACTATCTGTTTCTCCTCCACTAGATCGTGGATAAAGTGGTGTCGAATATCGATGTGTTTTGTGCGCGAGTGCTGTACCGGATTCCTTGATATACTGATAGCACTCGTGTTGTCGCAGTGAACTAGGAGAGGACCTCGGAATAGCCTGATAGACTCGAGACGAGCCACTGGAGCAAAGGTTTCTTCAAAATCAATTCCCTCAGTTTGAGAGTAACCTTGAGCTACAAATCGAGCCTTGTTCCGTACCACAACTCCATTTTCATCAATCTTGTTCTTGAAAATCCACTTTGTGCCAACCACATTTACTCCATCAGGCCGAGGAACCAACTCCCATACATCGGTTCGCACAAATTGTTCTAGTTCTTCTTCCATCGCAACAATCCAGAATTCATCTTCAAGTGCCTGAACATGTGATTTTGGTTCAAGAACCGAGACAAAGCTAGCGAAACGTTCCATTTCTCTAAAGTTGATCTTCACACCTCGAGTTTTCCTTCATCTATCACATTTCCAATGACATCAGATGACGAATGATTTCTGTGAACTTGTTGATCTGAGCTTTGATCTGCCGGATCTTTGTTTGACTTACTGTGATCTTCTGAGCTACTTAATTCCACTGTTGTAGTGATTTGTTCCTTATTGTTCATTTCTGATTGATCTGTTTCACTGTCAGAATTTCCTTCATACCACTTTGTGAAAGACTGGTCGTCAAACACCACATTAACAGATTCCATAATCACACACGATCGCATGTTGTAGACTCTAAAAGCAGAGCTACTTGTTGAGTAACCCAAAAACATCCCTTCATCACTTCGCGAATCAAACTTTCCCAGATGGTCTTTGTCATTGAGAATGTAACATCTGCATCCAAAAACATGAAAATGACTTAGGTTTGGTATTTTTTCTTTCCACAATTCATATGGAGTCTTTGTTGTTCCCTTCCTGACGTATACTCTGTTGATTGTGTAGCACGCCATATTGATCGCTTCTGCCAAAAATCTTATAGGAACGATATTTCCATGAACCATGGCTCGAGCCATCTCCTGAAGTGTTCTATTCTTCCTCTCAACCACCCCATTCTGTTGAGGAGTCCTTAGAGCAGAAAATTGATGAGCTATTCCATGATTTTCACAAAACACCTTCATAGTATCATTTTGGAACTCTCCTCCATGATCGTTACGCACTCTTTTGATGCTTCCCTTCTCATTTATCAATTGGAGTGCCCATATCCTGAAGCTGTCTACTGTTTCTGATTTTTCATGAATGAAGCGAACCCACGTAAACTTGGAGTAATCATCCACAAGCACAAAGACATACTTTTTACCACCCAAACTTTCAACTTGCATTGGTCCCATCAAATCCATATGCACTAGCTCTAGTACTGCTTTGGTTTGAACGTTAGTGACCCTCTTATGCTGGACTTTAACTTGTTTTCTTTTGTTGCATGGTCCACAAATCATACGATCTTTTCCCTTGATTTGAGGTACTCCCCGTACTATCTCATTTTTAACTAGAGTAATTAAATATCGAACATTTATGTGCCCCAATCGTTGATGCCACAAGTGTAGATCATCCCTTGCATTGAGGCATTTAATCGAATTCTCCCACACATAGTAGTTGTTTCCAGATCGAATCCCTTTCATCGCACTTTCACCATTTTGATTTACTGCCTCACAATTTGTACTAATGAATGCTACAGTTAGTCCTTTATCGCAGAGTTGACTCACACTGATCAGATTGGCTTTGAGACCTTTAACAAGATAAACATTATCCAATTGTGGTAATCCATTACATGTTTTACCTTTCCCTTGTATGATTCCATGACCTCCATCACCAAAGGTCACTTTTCCTCCCTTAACTTGCTGAACCTCTCGAAGATTACTTACTGAACCTGTCATGTGACGAGAGCATCCACTATCAAAGTACCAAGGGCCAATTTCATCATATTTATCTGCAACCAGAGCCATATATTACTGTAATAATTTTCCTCTGATGTACTCCCTGATGTGCTCTTTGATGCACTGCGTGATGTGCTCTTTGATGCACTCCCTGATGTATTCTCTGCTGCACTTCTACTCATTTTATCTTGAAGATCAGACTTTTTCACCCAGACTTGATTTCGCACACCATTCCATGTGAATCTCCCTTGACTTTTGATTCTCTTGATTCTTCTCATGTATCTGTAACAATAAGCTTTGATATGCCCCGCTTTTCCACAGAAGTAATAGTGAATTCTGCATGTTGACCTACTTTCTGATGCATGAGCCGATTGACGATACTGATTAGCTGACACAAAATGGGTTTCTCCAAGATAGTTCTCCTCTCTTCCACTGTAGCCCAATCCCATGTGGGAGTTCATGGTCCTCCCACAACTTAAAAATTGATCCAGTTGCCTAGTACCAGCAAACATGTGGATCTTTTTGTGTTGCTGATTCAGTTTGGATTGGAGTCTAGTGATAGCTCTCTTTCAGACTGAAGCTCCTTTTCTAGTTGCTCGTAGTTGAATGTCAATCTTAGCTTTTCCCTTGTTGTTGACAATCCTTCCTGATTTATCTTCTTTTCAGCTTCAAGGTCACTCTGCAGTGACTCAACCAGTGCTTCAAGTCGTTTTTTCTCCTTCGTTAGGACTGAACTTTTTCTTCCAAGCCTGATAAGTTTCTCACGAATCTCCCTATAGCTTTCTATCAGATCGATTTTGTCATCCTCATCATCTGATTCTTGTTCAATAATTTCCACAAAGTTGTTCACTTCATCTTCAGCAGCATCATCTGAGTCATCTTCTGCCATCATAGACTTTTCTCTCCTTGATTTTTGATTGTGCACACATTCTATCTGAGTATGACCGATACCTTTACATTTTAAGCATATTAACTCTCTTTTCTTAACAGTGGGACATTCAGCTTCAAAATGACCCCATCCCTTGCATTCATGGCATTCCACATCAAGTTTCTTTACTGTTTTATCTACTTCAGCATACTTCTTGATGGGATCAAATTTTCTTGAATTGTCATCTTGTTCCATCTTCTTTAGTACACGGCCAAACCTTCGTACTAACAGACTCATGGAGACTTCTCCATCAGACTCACCTGCCTGAGCTGAAGATGCACTAGAAGCCAAACTTTTTGGCTTCTTAACTCCTTCAAGTTCTAACTCATGAGCTTGTAGCATCCCAACCACTTCGGCAAAACTGATTTCATCAAAATTTTGCGATACACTAAGCGCTAATTTATATGCCATGAATTTTGCTGGCAGGCACCTTGGAAATTTTTTGACTAACTTGGTATTTTTGTATTTCTTACCAAGTGTTGACGCTTCTTGTGCCAGTGAGCTCAGCTTCGAGCTAAAATCTGAAATAGACTCATGATCTTCCATCCTCAGATTCTCAAATCTGGAAGCCAGTAGATCCTTCCGTGAGCTCTGAACCTTCTTGGTTCCTTCAAAATGGGTTTGTAGAGTGTCCCACGCCTCTTTTGCAGTTTCACACCCTTGAATCAGTTCAAAGGTTTTCTTTGATACACTGCAGTGTATCGCAGTAAGCGCCCTTGAGTTAAACTTGGACCTCTTGAGTTCCTCCTCTGTCCAATCTTCCTCAGGTTTCACACTTACTGTTCCTTTTTCATTCTTGATCGTGGGTTCTTCCCATTGAACAAGAACAACCTTCCAGGCTAACACATCTATGCCCCGAATCAAGGACTTCATCCTTGCCTTCCAAAAGCCATAGTTTCCCGAATCTAGTATCACCCTCGAGCTGTTAACTAGATCTGTATAGCTTTCCATTTTTTCTCCAGAATCACACTTGTATATAACCCGACAAGTGCCCTCTCTGATACCAATTGAAAATACAAAAGCTAATAGATAAGATTGTGGTTACTCTGTTACAAATATATGTATTTATCAAGTTCGAATTCGGTATTGAACACAATTTCGGATATAATATGACTTAGCGGTATATTTGATGTTAGTAGTTAAACAATTGTTTCTGAGCAATAATTTCTGAAATCGAGAAAACAATAATTATTAAGTTGTTTTATGCAACTAGTTCTATTAACGGGTATAGATTTCGTTATCGTGTTCAGGTGATTGTTTCCAGAACACTGCGAGTGATGTGTATGTTGGAATGATATTCCACGACCAAGAAGCATTCAAGATGCATATGGATTTATATGCAATCAACCGGAAATTCCATTACCATACAACACGATCTAACCCAAAAACGATAACACTGAAATATAATGGCCAAGGATGTCCATGGCATGTCTATGCTGTAAAAGTAGCGGGTTGTGGTTGGTTCCATCTTAGGAAAGCTAAACTTGATCACATGTGTACAGTGGATGATCGAGGTGGATTCCAACGATTAGCAACATCATCGGTAATTGGTGGAATGATGACATCAAGGTTTAGTGGCCGAAATGCAGGACCACGACCAAACGAGGTTCGGGAGATGATGCGTAACGAACATGAGGTACCAATATCATACTAGAAAGCATGGAGGTCTAGAGAACTGGCATCTGAGTTTTCTAAGGGATCCAACACGAACTCATATCGCTTACTGCCATCTTACCTTCAAGAGTTGGTGAATGCAAATCCAGGATCAATTGTCGGTTTGGAGACACTTATGACGAGGGGGTTGGTCAGCGGTTTAAGTATATTTTCTTTGCGTTTGAGGCCAGCGTGGCTGGCTATGCATACATGCGTAAAGTAATAATAATTGATGGAACTCATCTAAAGGATAAGTATTCTGGTTGTTTACGGACCGCAAGTGCACAACACGACAATTACCAAATCTTCCCAAGCTTTCGGAATTGTAGACGGCGAGAATGATAAGTCGTGGGAGTGGCTTTTTCAGAAGTTATTGTTAGTGGTTCCATATGAAGAGGAAACGGTATTTGTGTTAGATCGCCACAACTCAATCTACTCTGGATTGCATAAGGTAACAACATACATATCTACAATACCCGGTGTTACCGGATACTTTAATGCGATATCTACTACAGAAGAGTGTTGCATGAAATACATTGATCTAACCGGAATATGTGCATAATTAAGAGTAGTGTACCGGTAATACATATGTGTAACGGTATTTCTAAATAATTACTTCAATTTCCAGGTTGCATTGGCTTACAATATTTTTGATAATTGTACAGGTATATCATAAAACAAAGCATTGCGCTTGTGTCTTGCATCTACAACGCAATATACATACAATATTTAAGAAGAAACCGCCTAGGATACCTTGTATCCAGAGCAGTACGAGCGTATAGTTTGCCAGAATTTTACTCACATCTCAATGAGATAAAGGAAACGGACATTGCATGTGTAGGATACCTAATGGATATTGGGCTGGAACACTGGGCAAGGTCTCATTTCAATGGAATGCGATACAACATAATGACAAGCAACATCACCGAATCCTTGAATGCAGTTTTGAGTGAAGCCCATGGTTTCCCGATAATACCTCTGATCGAATATATAAGGTCAACACTTACAAGTTGGTTCAATAGGAGGCAAGAAAGATCATCATCCATTACCAGTTCACTTATCCCAAAGGTTGAAGAAATACTTGGAAAATTTTTTGAAGTTTCAACGGGTTTCGAAATACATCGTATCAGTAAAAATAAATTTGAGATACGTACCAAACTCGGTGGTTCATACCACGTGGATCTTTTAGAAAAGAGTTATTCTTGTTGTGAGTTTCAGATTTTGAGGATTCCTTGCCCTCATCTAGTTGTTGCTGCTGTGCATACGAAGATAATGGTTGATACACTTGTGTGTATCGACTTCACCACTGGTTTTTGGAAGATGTCTTACAACAACAATGTATATCCAGTGCCTGGGGTGATTAACACACCTAGGGTGAATGACCCACTGATGGAGATCAATTTGCTTCCACTCGCAACAAGGCGACCACTTGAATGACCACGCAAACAAAGGATATTCTCATGAAGAGAATTTAGAATAACTTTTATGTGATCCTTTTTTATTTACAGATATCCATGAAAATATCATGTACTGATGTGATCGCATAAATATCATAATAGTTATACAAATTTTTTACTTGGGAATTCCAAAAAGGAGTTAGAAGACGACTAACAGTATGTAGCAGGTGCCGTTTATTCGCTCATAACCGAGCCACTTGTAAAATGTCTATATGAAGTGGCTATGTGATTGGAAGAGCAAATGGGCATCAGATGTTATAAATATTTTTATCAAAAGTATATTACATTTGGTCCGCAAAAGTTGTTCACTACTTCCTAACACAATAGTTGGTAGTTGAGGAAAAAAATGAAATGTGGTCATTGATAAGTAGTCATCCTATTAGGTTCTCTCTTTACTAGGCCTGGGTTTTCGGTTTTTTCGGTTTATCCGGGTCGGTTTATCTGGTTTTTGGGTTTTTCGGTTTGAGAAAAAAACGTCCGAAAGAAATTTTTTTAACAATCGGTTCGGTTCGGTTTTTTTATTGGTTTAATCGGTTCGGTTTTAAGTAAATAAAACCGTTCCGAATTAAACCGAAATTTAATTTATTTTCGGTTTAACAAATTTAAATTTAGATTTTTATCGGATTATTTTGGTTTATTACGGTTTATTTCGGTTTTTCACTTTTTATTACGGTTAATTTCGGTTTATCCGGTTCACTTCGGTTTATCCGGTTCACTTCGGTTTATCCGGTTCACTTCGGTTTATCCGGTTCACTTCAGTTCACTTTGGTTATAAAATACCGAAGAAGCCGATAACCTTCGCAATCATCCGGCGGTTCTCGCTGTTTTCGAGGATCGGCGTCGTGAGCTTCACACTACGCGTTCTCCCCAATTTCTAGGTCTACAGAATCAGAAGGGTCTCTGGTCAGAATCCGATTACGGATCAGATGTAATCATCAGCATTTTCGATACCGGGATTTGGCCGGAGCGGAGGAGTTTCTCAGATCTCAACCTCGGTCCGGTTCCGAAGCGATGGAAAGGCGTTTATCAATCTGGAGCCAGATTCGGGCCGAGGAACTGCAATCGGAAAATCATCGAAGCTAGATTTTTCGCTAAAGGACAATAAGCCGCCGTGATCGGTGTATTGACATAGGAAAATCAAATAAGACCTATCTTGACCTACAAGGCAAGTGTGAGCACGAAAATTCAGTTTGAATAACAAGGGAAATGAAAAAGGATGGGTTATTATTAACCACATGGTTGAAATGGTTAAATAGCTACCTTGGGAGAAGAATCAAGGTGAAAAAGTCATGCCCATGCTGCACACAGTCTTGGCAACCACACCAAACAGTCATGCCCATGCTGCACACAGTCTTGGCAACCACACCAAACAGTCATGCCCATGCTGCACACAGTCTTGGCAACCACACCAAACAGTCATGCCCATGCTGTCTCCTCTCTTCTCATTGGTTGTTGACAGGCTCCTCCTCTATTCAAACTCATCCACAAGTTTGAATTCGTTTTCTTTTGTGTTCACATTGTAAATCCTCTATAAAAGGGCTGTAAAGACTCAATGTATAACATACTCTTAGGAGATTCTTCTCCATAAGTCTAAGTCATTTCTCATTTTCTCATACTTCTCTTTGAGTTTTCATATTCAATTCTTCACATTTCTCCTCTATAATCTCAATATTCTTACATGGTATCAGAGCATAAGATCATTCTCTTATCTTTTCTACTCAAATCTCTCAGTTTCTAATCTAAAATTCTGTCAAAAATCTCTCAGTCTTTAGACTAAAAACTCACGGTTTCATTCAACCATAAAAGCTGCTTCCTTTGAGCTCTTCAAAGCCTAACAATGGAGGATACAGTTCAAATTAGTTCCAGCCTGAAACCTACGGTGATAGCAGTAGTTCTCAAAGGCTTGAACTACACATTATGGTCAAGAACCATCAAGACAGCCATTTGTGGCAAAGGACTTTGGAATCACATCTTGGAGGATAATACTCCATCTATAGATGATCCAAAGGAGAAGAAGGATGAGGCAACAAGAAAAGAAGAAGCTAGGTGGTTCCAAGAAGATCAATCAGTCCTTGGATTCCTCCAAAATTCATTGGACCCATCCATTCTTGAAGCTTATTCACATTGTGAAACTGCCAAGTCTCTTTGGGACACTCTCAAGAGGGTGTATGGGGATGTTTCAAACCTCAGCCGTGTGTATGAGGTTAAGAAGGCTCTCAATGATCTACACCAAGAGGATATGGAGTTCACAAAATTCCTGGGCAAGTTCCAGTCAACATGGTCCGAGCTTGACATGTTGAGACCAAGTTCTATGGATCCAAAGGTGCTTAATGAAAGGAAGGAACAAGACAAGATATTTGGGCTCCTTCTCAACCTAAATCCAGCCTTTAAGGATGTGATTAAGTCCATCCTGAGAGAGCCAAAACTCCCTGATTTCAAAGAGGTGTGCTCACGGATTCAAAGGGAGCAAGGCAACATTGGTTTGTTTGGTGGTAAAGGAGAACTAGTCATGGCCAACAAAAGCGTGTTTAAGCAAGAGGATAGGAAGAGTGTGATGTGTGAGCATTGTAAGAGGAATGGCCACATCAAGGACAAGTGCTGGATACTTCATCCTCATCTCAAGCCAAACCGGTTCAAGGATTCAAAGGCTAACATCTCTCAAATGGTTGCGACTGAACCGGCAAGTTCATCCAACCAAGGAGGGGAGCTAGCTATGAATGTATCCATGGAGTATGTTAAGAAGAGTGACTTGGAGGATCTCATCAAGGCCTATGCCTCAAAACTCTCCGGTATCACACTCTACTCCCATAAATCGCTTGATAAACCAGATCATAAGTTGGTAGTGGATTCAGGTGCTTCTCACCATATGATTAGCAATGCTAGGTTGTTAAAGAACATTGAACCATGTCTAGGACAAGTAACTATAGCTGATGGTAAGGGTATTCCAATTGAAGGAACCGGAAAATTAAGACTATTTGACAAAGAAACTAATGCATTCTTTGTACCTAAATTTAAGTCTAATCTAGTTTCTGTCAAAAGGCTACTAAAGACCTCAATTGCAATGTTACATTTGGGCCTAACAATGTTTACTTTCAGGATATTAAGAGTGGTAAGATACTTGGAGGTGGTGTAACTCAAGATGAGCTCTATGTTCTTGAAGACCCTCCAAGCAATTTGGATTCCTTAGCTTTCAAATCCTGTGTTTTTGCTAATAAAGATGTCTTATGGCATGCTAGATTAGGACATCCTCATGCTCGTGCTTTAAGCTTAATAATTCCTAATGTCGCTTATGATCACTCAGTTTGTGAGGCTTGTATCCTTGGCAAACATTGTCGTGTTGTTTTCCCTAAATCGTCTACAATTTATGAGCATTGCTTTGATTTAGTACATTCCGATGTTTGGACCTCACCTTACATGTCTAGAGATAGGAATAAATACTTTGTGACCTTTATAGATGAGAAATCGAAATATACATGGGTTACATTACTTCCATCTAAAGATAGGGTTTATGAGGCATTTATAAACTTTCATAATTATGTTACTAATCAATTCAATGCCAAGATCAAAGTGTTAAGATCAGATAATGGAGGGAATACACAAGTCAAAGATTCAAAGCTCATCTAAACAAACATGGAATACTACATCAAACTAGCTGTCCACACACACCACAACAAAATGGAGTTGCTGAAAGGAAGAACCGACACTTAATGGAAGTAGCAAGATCCATGATGTTTCATACCAATGTTCCTAAAAGTTTTTGGGGAGATGCAGTCTTGGTTGCTTGCTACCTCATCAATCGGATTCCAACCAAAGTCTTGCAAGATATATCCCCATTTGAGGTACTCAATAAAACTAAACCTTCCATTGATCATTTACGTGTATTTGGGTGTGTGTGCTTTGTGTATGTTCCAGGTGATCTAAGAAACAAGTTGGAGGCAAAGAGCATCAAGTGTATGTTCCTTGGATATTCGACAACACAAAAGGGTTATAAGTGCTATGATCCGAGCAACAACAGGACATATGTGTCTAGAGATGTCAAGTTCATAGAAGAACAAAGCTATTATGATCAGAAAGATTGGGAAGGATTGAAGGATCTCTCAAGGTCACCTTCTGATTTGGCTACGAGTTTGAGGTTTCTCTTGAATCATTTGGGAAATGATCTGCCAAAGGATTCAAGACACGAAGAAACAAGAACCTTAAGTAGTTCACAAGATACCCAAGAGAATGAACAAGGGTGGTAACTCAAGAACCAACTCCAATCCAAGAAGAAGCTATGGCCCAAAATCAAGAACAAGACGACTTGGAAGTGGGTATAGAGGAACCTATTCACCAAATGGAAGAGGAAACGGTTGTAGAGGAGGCTGCACCACCTGTTCAGCATTTAAGGAGGAGTACTAGACTTAGGAACACTAGGGTATTCTACAACAACCAGGCCGTGGCTCATCCCATACAAGCTGTTTGTTCCCTTGACCTCTTGCCATCTAGTCATCAAGCATTCCTTGGAAAGATTGAACAAAGTCAGATTCCAAGGACTTATGAAGAAGCTGAGAGCAAGAAAGAATGGTTAGATGCAGTAAGAGATGAGAAGGGAGCTATGGAAAGGAATCATACATGGGATATACAAGAACTTCCCAAAGGCAAGAAGGCTGTGAGTTCCAAGTGGGTGTTCACCATCAAGTATAAGAGCAATGGGGACATAGAAAGGTACAAGGCACGTCTAGTTGCAAGAGGTTTCACTCAGACATATGGAGAGGACTATACTGATACATTTGCACCGGTGGCTAAGCTACACACTGTAAGGGTTGTTCTTTCACTAGCTACGAATCTGACTTGGGACTTATGGCAAATGGATGTCAAGAACGCATTCCTACAAGGAGAACTTGAAGAGGAAGTGTATATGACTCCACCACCAGGCCTTGAAGATTTTTGCAAAGAGGGACAGGTTCTAAGACTTAGGAAGGCAATATATGGGTTGAAGCAGTCACCAAGGGCCTGGTATCACAAATTAAGCTCCACACTTACTGATAATGGGTTTAGGAAATCCCATTCAGATCATACTTTGTTCACTCGTCAAAACTCCAAAGGAATCGTGGCGGTCTTGGTTTATGTGGATGACCTTATCATCACAGGAGATGATAAGGAAGGAATTCAGTCCACAAAGGCCTTCTTAAACAGATCATTTGACATCAAGGATCTTGGAGAGTTGAAGTACTTCTTGGGTATTGAAGTGTGTCGGTCTCAAGAAGGGCTCTTTCTATCCCAAAGAAAGTATGCTCTTGATCTGTTGACAGACACGGGAAAGCTTGGGGCTAAACCGGCCAAAACTCCTCTTGAAGATGGCTACAAGGTCAACGGAAAGGGGAGAAAGCTGATGAGTTATTTAAGGATGTTTCTCAGTATAGGAGACTAGTTGGGAAGCTGATCTACCTCACCCTCACACGACCAGACTTGTGTTTTGCTGTGAATCAAGTAAGTCAACATATGCAAAAGCCTACTGTATATCATTGGAGCATGGTAGAAAGGATCCTTAGATACATCAAAGGATCTCCTGGTCAAGGTATATGGATGGGCAAGAATGGGAACACTGAGATTGTCGGGTATTGTGATGCGGATTGGGCTGGTGATAGGGTGGATAGGAAATCAACCACTGGGTATTGCACCTTCGTTGGTGGGAACTTAGTCACTTGGAAGACTAAGAAGCAGAAGGTGGTATCATGTTCTAGTGCTGAAGCAGAATATAGGGCTATGAGGAAGCTGACAAATGAAGTAACTTGGCTCAAAGCACTCTTGAAAGATTTCGGTATTGCACAACCAGGGCCAATTACCTTCCATTGTGATAATCAGGCAGCCATTCACATAGCTTCAAACTCAGTGTTTCACGAGAGGACCAAGCACATAGAGATCGACTGCCATAAGGTTAGGGAGAAAGTTCAAGATGGAACCATTCTGCCATGTTATACAAGGAGTGAAGACCAACTAGCTGACATCTTCACAAAGGCAGCAAGTCTCAAAGTTTGCAAGAACATCTTTAGCAAACTTGGGCTTGTTGATTTATCACACCCATGATCAAAGGTCTCCTAATCCAAGAGCAACACACTCTTTTTCCCTTATTAAGGTTTTGTCCCAAGTGGTTTTCCTTAATAAGGTTTTTAATGAGGTGTTGCCTTGGGTTCCCAAGCTTAAGACTTTAGGGTGATTCCAAAGTCTTTAGCTTGAGGGGAGTATTGACATAGGAAAATCAAATAAGACCTATCTTGACCTACAAGGCAAGTGTGAGCACGAAAATTCAGTTTGAATAACAAGGGAAATGAAAAAGGATGGGTTATTATTAACCACATGGTTGAAATGGTTAAATAGCTACCTTGGGAGAAGAATCAAGGTGAAAAGTCATGCCCATGCTGCACACAGTCTTGGCAACCACACCAAACAGTCATGCCCATGCTGCACACAGTCTTGGCAACCACACCAAACAGTCATGCCCATGCTGCACACAGTCTTGGCAACCACACCAAACAGTCATGCCCATGCTGTCTCCTCTCTTCTCATTGGTTGTTGACAGGCTCCTCCTCTATTCAAACTCATCCACAAGTTTGAATTCGTTTTCTTTTGTGTTCACATTGTAAATCCTCTATAAAAGGGCTGTAAAGACTCAATGTATAACATACTCTTAGGAGATTCTTCTCCATAAGTCTAAGTCATTTCTCATTTTCTCATACTTCTCTTTGAGTTTTCATATTCAATTCTTCACATTTCTCCTCTATAATCTCAATATTCTTACACGGTGGAATCAACAAAACATCGTGATGGAAAACTCACCACAGAGGAAGTCGGAGGAGAAGAAGTCGTAGATGGAAGAGAAGAAGTCGTAGATGGAAGAAAAGTAGTCGCAGATGTTAGAAAAGAAGTCGCAGATGGAAGAGAAGAAGTTGCAACCGGAGGAAAAGAAGTCGCCAACTAGGGTTGCCGCAAATGAGAAGAGAAGGTTGTGTTTTCGATTTAGGAGAAAAGGGTTGCAAACTAGGGTTTCTACTTATAAAGGCTGTGTTTTCGGTTTAAGAAAACCGATCGGTTTTGTATTCCCGAACCGAACTGAACTGTAAACCGAATAAAATTAATTATTTAGCCGATCGGTTTAGTAATTATAATTAAACTAAAACCGAAAACCGAAAATTTCGGTTCGGTTGGTTCGGTTTTTTCGGTTTTTACCGAAAACCCAGCCCTACTCTTTACCGTGCATGTCTAAGTGTTCGATACGCTTTCCAGCATGCCAACTGTACAAAAAAACTTCCACCATATAAAAATAAATTTGTCACAACTAACAAAAACTGTGATAATATTAAAATAACTCTGCCACAATTACAAAAAACTATCACCATATTATAATAAATTTGTCACGACTACGGAAAAACTGTCACCATATTAAATTAAATCTGCCACATTTACAACAAAACTGCCACCATATTGGTTCTTTGTCTTCACTTGGTAAAACCACTTCAACAATTGGTTCTTCATTGTGTTGATCTTCGCCAACCTCCTTATGTTCCTTGTGTCGATATTCGTAGTTAAAAAAATCATCGTCGTCATGATGAATTGACAGACTATGAATTTTTGCTTTCTCTTTCTCTCTAACCTCCACACATAAATGAACTGCCTCGGTTTTAATCATACCCAAAAATCCATGTAGCTATCCACAGCTTCCCATTTTCACCGGAGGTGTGTTTACCGGTAGTTTCCCTAATATCTTTTTCGTAAACATGTAACTTAATTCAATATCACATTTATTTCTATCAACTTCGTATTCTTCATAAACCATCATCAAGAAATATTTGAAAAGTGTCTTAGCATTTGCGGATAGAATTTTACACACTTTCTTGTTATCGACATTGAATGAATTTTCTCAAAAATCTATTCACCACAAACAAGAATTATGTCCTACATCGAGAAAATTTATATAGAAAAAACTTTTTTTACGAGAACGAATGTGAAGAAAATGAGTAAAAATTATTGCTTTTAAGTTCAACTAAAAAAATTCGATGCACTTGAAGTTGAACAAGACGCGGCGGCTAACCCTAAAATCGCCTCATACATGATTTTCAAAAAAGGTTAAAATTATTGGCATTTTCAAAGTTAATAAATCTTTCATCAAATGTCTGTTATGACCTGAAAGTCTACTATGAAAGTAAAATCGAAAAAGTTAGTTTAGTCCTTATTAAATCTGCTAGTTCGTGTAGGAAAAAAATTGTCCTAACGGACAGATTTAATGAAAATATGTTTTCTCGTTAAAAAAAATCTGCCTTGACGAAATGTTATTCCAGTAATTATTTTGTAAATCTTCTTCGATAGCAGATTTGATGTAAATCTGCCATAAGAAAAATAAATATATGTGGTAGTATTTCCAAAAATATGTCCATAACTCTACGACAAACTTACCAAATGTGATCACACACTTAATAATTCTGCTGTCATTTGTAATTAACTCTGTCGAAGATTTATAAAAACTATAGAAGATTACATAAAACAAAATCAACTGCCACAATCTTAATATGTATGTTGGCAGACTTATTAAGTCTTTCACGGACTTATTAAGTCTTTTACATACTTAATTAGTCTGTCGCAGACTTAATAACTATCACAAACTTTATAAGTCTACGACTATTACGTAAAAAATTGTAACAGATTTTCTGTGTCAAATTGATTCCGATACTCCAAAATTTTCATGATACTTTTGTAATAACAGTGACTTCTCCGTTGACATGTATAAAAATCCATAGGAATAGTAATATCATTTTGCATAATTACGTTTTTTTAGCAATGGTGATGAACGATACATTCGGTACCCAAATTATTTTAGTAATTAACAAAATATTAAAATTAAAAATATAAATAGTGACGAATTTCGCATCATTCTAATATTTCTCCCAAACCTTTAAGGCGTAAAGATTTTGAGCATCTCAGAAATAAATTTGGAGTGTGTACTGCTGATAAGCTAAGCGTGATAAATCAAGCTTAGTTTAGGGAGGGTTTGTTGGAATATTCTCATTTGAATAAAGCTCATCGACCTTAATCAAATTGTTTTCTTAATCAAATATTAGTTGCTCTGTTTCCTGCTGTTTTTAGGAGATTCTGTTGTTCTGTTTTTTTAACTCAGTTCAGGGAATTAGTTTTCTTAAATTCTTTTGTAATCGGCTATAAAAGCCCTTTCTTTTCATTGAACAGAATCAGTAATCAAGTTTCAATATTGCTCTGATTTATCAAACATAAATCAAATGATGTTTGTTATACATGCTATGTTTCAAATATGAAGTCAATCGAGTTAGATTCATAGACAATTCAACCTTGTTGTAGAAACAAATGGCTAGTATGCAAAAGAAAAGGAGATGTATTTGTAACAATAAAAGGTAAAAATAGACACATTTATCAATAACATGCTCTCTAACCAAAATTCTAACTACGTTCACTACTATTATTATAGAGTTATCAATAAAATCATGATTTTGCTAAATATTAATCACATCATTCAAAACTACTATTATTATAGAGTTAGGTATCTGGTTTTTATATAAATTATAATGATACATTGGTAAATTTAGTGATCTTAAAATATATCACGCAATGTTGTTTTCTTAACAAATGTGCTCATAGGATTTATTTTTTTCTTGGTCAATATCCTATCTTGTATGTTGATGTTTAATATTGTGAAATATTTGAATAACACTATGTATTTTGAACCGATGGGTGATTGATTAGAAAGTATGCATTAATGTCTTTTCAAAGCAAGTTGGACTCGAATTAAATAATATAAGTCTAAGCTCATATGTATGCAAAGTTTGTATAAAATATGATGGATATTTAGACGGAAAAACATAGTCTAGCACATCAAATCAACCAACATAAAAGGAATGCGATTTTTTCTGGTCTACATCGATCGACAAATCACGAGAAAACTCATCTTTTATTATTCAATCGGAGTCAATGATGTCTTTCCAAGCATCCCCAAATTTTGACCAATTGGTTCTTTAACATTTTCGAACTGTAATAATTTTCTATCAAGACGGTGAAAAAATACCGCTGGTTGAAGATTCACATGTGGGAGTACCGGAGCATGAACCAACAACATTAAGCAATGGGTGAAGTCCAAAGGAAACTCCTTTAATTGTCAATTTTTAAAACAATGCCAGATCAAATTGATGGACAAAATCTCAACCGTAGGTCGTCGAGGCTTCATCATGCTTGAAAATAGTGTACATTTTTTAGAAAGGATAAACTTGGATAATAAATTTGTTCTTTCATTACATGTTATATAGAAATATAAATTTATGATCTTATGTAGTATATATAGTGTAAGGGCTTGAGACTTGCCATCAACACTTGAACAACATGTGTGAATTTGTAAGTTTAAAGTTTTCAATACCAAAAGCGAAGATGAGTATTCAGAATTCTTTTTGTGTTCCACAATTAGCTGAATAGAATATATAATAAAAAATTAAGTTCAAACTAGGTTTTGTTCAGATATAATTTAAGTGATAGTTTATTTGTGTTCAATTTACAAATAAATGTAATCATTATAAGAATATATATATATATATATATATAATTTAGTATAAAAGCGTTAGATCCAAATCAGTGATCTGATTGTTAGGTTTTCTACATTTACAAATACTACATCTACTTTGCTATTAGTATTGTTTTCCTAAATTTTACACATATTAGAAAATTACTATTCCATTAATTGATACTTACACTTTTCTTTAAAATTTTCAAATATATTACAACAAAATATATAAAGTAAAAATTATTTAATATATTTATCGAATAATAAAACCATATTTCTGATGAAATGGATGTAAGAAAAAATATATAATTTTATTAATGTAGTATGTTTTTGTATGTTTTGTGAATAGTTATGACTATTTGGATCATATAGGTATGCAACAAACCAAGGTACGAATGTAAACTAAATTACTATATGGAAACTTAGTTACTAAACTATTATGATACATTAGGTCTCAGAAATATCTTAGTTTAACTGTATGACAAATGTCATTTTGTTTCTAATGCACGTTCCTGTTTCTGGAGTGGTTAGTGTTAAACGTAATCCTAAATAAGTATTATAATTGTGATGACAACCAGACTGATTTTTAAAAAAAAATTATTTATTGTAGAAGGTAGACAATGTCACATTTTTGGTATGATTGGTTATTAGTGTCTTGCACACGAAGATGATGCCAAAATATATATGAAATATCAATTTTACATTATTTAGGAATTTATTGCAGAATATTTTAAAATAATATTTTTTAAATTCTTTTCCAAATTTAGTAATATAAAATTAAAAATTAAATAACATAAATAATTATATAAAAATATTTATTTATTCTAAATAAGTTATATATAAAATTAAAATAATATATTTGGATTTTTTTAACTCAAAATTTAATTTTTATATTTTTAATATATTAAAAATTTTGTTACTATTGAAAATTTAAATTAATGAAATTATTTTGAAACAAAAACTTAAAAATATTATTTTAGAAAATTATCTTAATTTAAACATTCATGGGTTTTTTTATTATTTATTTTGAAAAACCTAAGAAATATATATAAATTAATAAAAATCTCATACTATCGCACACTAATCGTAAACAAGAAAATAAATAAGTAAATATATTTAGGAAGTAAAATATTTATTTAGACCAACATTAAGAATTCGATGTTCAAAAATTTATATAAAATTAAATTTTTTTCTCGACATACAACATATATAAACATGATAATAGTTTGTTCAAAATATGTATGTATATATTCTCTCGCTGAGGTAAACATTTGTTCTCCAAGACATCAAAATAAAAGAAGAAAAATTCAATGTTACAATGTTAACGTGTGGTATCATTTTTAACTATTATGTAATATATTTACTAGTAATTATTTAGACATATCTTATGGTTTTAGTAGGATTTTGATGCATAATTAATGTTAGACAATATATGATCATTTCGAACAGAGAAAGATGCGTTTGGAAATACTCACCACCGCAGCTCAACAGTCTGTTTGCTTTGGTATTTTCAATTGATTTTTCTATTATTCATCACAAATATTTTTGTTTCTATTTTAATGTATAAAGTCGTCATTTACATATAGAATATTGTAACCAAAGTTTGAAAATAAACTTTGAAATATAATTAACTAACAAAACATGGTGGAAAAAAGCTATCTAAGAAATATTCAAAAGGCGATGTCCCTAAAGAGAGTTCTTTTAATATATTAATAATGTCATTGACAAAACTAATCTCATTGTAAGACTATAATTGGTCAAATAAAGACTACGTACTTTATTAGGTAACCAAAACGAATATAATAATTTTTTCCAAAGAATATGGTGATAATCAATGAATTTATATTATATGTTTGTATTTTTCTCTTTGCACATTAGAACCTCCAAAAGATAAGAATGATGTCACTAAACAAGTAATTATCTGAATAATAAGGGTTCTTATACAATATGCATGAGGTTTTTCTTGGATGCTTTTTTAACGAAAAGAGAAATTTAAATCATGCTTAAAAATATAAATATATTCAGTAGAATTTCAGTAGAAATTTCAGTCATTTTTCTACAGATATTTAAAAATGAAAAACTGGTAGGAATTAGGTGAAAATATTTTGATAGATAAACGGTAGATTATTAAAAATAAAAATTTTATAATATTAAAATTATTATATAAAAATAATTATTTATCTTGAATAAAATATATATAAAATTAAAACATATTATTTGGATTGATTTTTTCCAATTTAGGGTTTAAATATTTTTATTAATAAGATATTTTTAATTATTCTATTATTAAATTTATACTATTTTAGATATTTAAATGATTAGTGTTATATTTAAAAAAAAAATTTGGAAAAAATGATATTTTAGACAATTGTCCATAAAGTTAATATCCTAAAATAGTATTTTCTAAAGTTTTTGTTTCAAATCAAACATCCTAAAATTAAAATTTCAAAAATAACACAAATAATTATATGAAAATAGTATTTACTTTAAAAAATTATAAATAAATTTAAAACATTATATTTGAGCTTATTTTTTCTAATTTACGGTTTATTTTTTTATTAAAAAAAGTTTTAGTGTATTTTAGTTATAATTTTTTTTGCTGTTATTGAAAATTTAAATTTTCATGAAAATTTTGAAAGAAACGGATTTTTGACATAAATTTTATTTCAAATTTTTCATGGTAAATTTGGTTATTTTGTTGTATAGGAGAGTAGTTGATCGAATATGTGACTTCCAAAATATGTCAAAAATAATAACGCCTAGTTGATCAGATTAACTTTCACCAAAATCAAAAATGAATTTATAATGGTGAATTTCTGAGCTACCTAGGTGAAGGCTTGGTGGGCCATAATCCAGCGGTTTACGAATGAATATTGTGTTTTGGAAATGTTGGGGTTTGGGAAGGTTTCTGGTAGTTCGACGCCTCAAAGGAATAAAGAAGGTTTATTCTCCGGATATACTCTTCAAAACAATGTGGTTCATGATGTTGCTAGTATTTTAAATTACGAATGTGTGCTATGTATCCCTCCAAAAAGAATTGGTGGTGGTTTGACTTTATTCTGTAATAAGTCTGTTTCTTTAAAGATTGTAAGTTCAGACGAACGACTGATTGATTGTAAGGTGAATAAGAAAGGTTATGAATTCTTTCTTTCATATGTTTATGGCCATACAATCCGTAAAAATTGGTCAAATCTTTGGGAAAGATTTCAGAGACTTGCTCCATTAAGGAAAAGTTTGTGGATTATGTGTGGCGATTTTAATGAAATCCTTAATACACATGACAAAATTGGGAGACCTATCAGACAACCATGGAGTCTCTTTGAATTTCAACAAATGGTATCACCATGCCATATGTCTGATTTACAGTTCACCGGAAATAATATGATTTGGGCTGAAAAGAGTAACAACGAGTTAGTTTAGTGTTGGCTAGACAGAGCAATGGCTAATCATGAGTGGAAAGCTATTTATCCTGCTTCAGTGGTTGAATACCTAGATATGATTGACTCCGATCATCGACCAGGAGTTATTCAAATCAATGGAGATTCAGAATACGGGAAACGTTTATTCCGCTATGATCCTCGTTGGGCAAAAATCATGAAGGTTTTCAAAACCTGGTTAGTCGAAGTTGAAATAGATTGCCTCGAAGCAATAATCAGTCAGTATTACAACGACCTAAAGTCTGTCGTCAACAATTTTCCTCATGGAAAAGGAAGTCGTTTGTCAATAAGACATGATTCTGACCCTGCACATATTTCGTCTCTAAAAAGAGAACTAGCTCAAACTTATGATGAAGAGGAAATTTATTGGAAGATTAAGAGTCGGAATCAATGGCTTAGTCAAGGAGATAGGAACACAAAATATTTCTATGCAGTAACTAAAAATCGAAGATCGAGAAATACCATTACACCGATCAAAAATGAAGTTGGGGTTGATGTCTATGGAAACAAATAAATTGCAGATCAAGCTCTCAACTATTTCTCCAATTTATTCCAGACATCTCATACCACGAATATGGATTCCGTTCTTGCAAATGTGCCATCAGTAGTTTCCAATGAGATGAATGTGGATCTCACAAAATCTGTTTCTCATGATGAAGTTTGTGCTGTAGTTTTCTCAATTGGTTCAGATAAATCTCCAGGACCAGATGGATTTCCAAGATCTTTTTATCAACAACATTGGAATATAGTGGGGCCTACTGTGTTAGAAGAGGTCAATCGGTTTTTCAATTCGAGATATATGAAATCTGATTTAAACCATACGAATATATGTCTCATCCCGTAGACGGATTGCCCTATGTCGATGACAGACTTTCGTCACATCTCACTTTGTAATGTTATTTACAAAGTCATTTCCAAAGTCTTGGTTCTACGTCTTAAAAAGATACTTGGTGGTCTTGTCGCTGGAAATCAGGCCGCGTTCAAACCAAGACGACTTATTACATATAATGTTCTTGTTGCACACGAAGCTCTGCATTCCTTAAAAGTCCGACAGACATGTGCCAAATCATTTATGGCTGTCAAAACAAACATGAGTAAATTTTATCAAGAAAGGTTTCTCCACACAATGGACTCATTGGATTATGCAATGTGTTTCAACAAATTTGTTTCCAGTTCTGATAAATGGGAGCCCATATGGATTTTTCAGACCATCTCGTTGATTAAGACAAGGTGACTCTTTATCTCCATATCTGTTCATACTTTGTTCATATGTATTGAGTTCAATACTACATCACGCTGAACAAAGTCGTCTTATACAGTCATTCCAAATAAACCGTTCTGGTCCATCAATTTCTCATCTTTTCTTTGCCGATGACTCATTATTCTTCATCCGCGCTGACACTGCCAAAAATCAAAGATTTTTGAGGAGTATGGTCGGGTTTCTGGTCAAATTATCAATTTTGACAAATCTTCAATTATCTTTGGGAATAAGGTATTCCATCATACAATAATGTCCATACATCAAATGCTCGGAATACATGGGGTTGGAGGTGGAGGGAAGTACTTGGGGTTGCCGGAACAATTTCAACAAAACCGACGAGAGATGTTTAAATACATTATTGATAAAATTAAATCCCGTATATCAAGATGGCAATCACAATTCTTATACTCCGCTGGAAAGGAGATACTGATCAAGGCAATTGGGTTTGCTATGCCGGTTTATACAATAAATGTTTTTAAGTTACCAACAGATATATGTCAGTCTTTGGATAAACTTTTATCACGTTTCTGGTGGAACTCCTCAGAATTACAACGCAAAATTTAATTGGTGTCCTGGAAGAAAATTACAAGACCTAAGCTTATTGGTGGTTTGGGATTCTGGGATTTTAGAAGCTTTAATCAGGCCTTACTAGCAAATCTGAGTTGGAAGATTTTACAGAGACCATATTGCCTATTATCGAAGATTCTGAAAAGTTGGTATTATCACAAAGGGGATTTCCTTTCAGCAACTCTTGGTTCTCGTTCGTCTATTAGTTGGCAATCAATTCTGTATGGGCGTTCTTTATTAACATATGGACTAAAAAAGATTATAGGTAATGGTACATTTACACAAATCGGGGACACAAACTGGTTACTATTTTTTCCACCACGTGCTTCTAGATGTTTATCATATACAAATCCAAATCTTACGGTTGATATTTTTTTAAATAAAGAAATTGGTTAATGGGATGAACAAACGATTAATGATTTGATAGAGCAGGAAAACCACCACCTCATTTACAAAATCTTCCTTCCGGTTACACGGAATGTGGATGCTTGGGTATGGAGTTATACGAATAATGGTTCTTATTCTGTCAAATCATGATATCGACATGCTGTACACATTTCTCCGCACAACCTGATAGTTGATCATCCACCGCTGGTGGAACACCCGGATCTTGCAAAGGATATATGGGCAATTAATATCCCTCCTAAATACAAACATTTTTATGGCGTTTATTATGAAAAAGTTTACCGGTTAAATCCAACTTATTTTACCGGAAATTTTCTCAAGATAATAAATGTTATCGATGTTGTGATTTCGAAGAAACAGAGTTACATACTTTTTTTCTTTGTCCTTCTATTCAGATGACATGGAGAAAGGTGGGCATACTTACTTCCACCATTTGTCAAACCAACTCTACTATATATGATAATATCAAATATCTTATGGCTAGCTCCAGTAATTGTCCAATTGACTCTCCACACAAGCATCTTCCGTTTTTCTTACTTTTGCGGATCTAAAATTCAAGAAATGATTTATTCTTTAACAAAAAGAATATTCTGGATGATATATTGCTACAGCTAAGTCACGACGAGGCCCGGGAATGGTCCAATCATCTGTTATCTAAACAAATAAGAAACCATTCACTAAGAAAAAAGATGTTTATCATATACAAATCCAAATCTTACGGTTGATGTTTTTTTAAATAAAGAAATTGGTTAATGGGATGAACAAACGATTAATGATTTGATAGAGCAGGAAGACCACCACCTCATTTACAAAATCTTCCTTCCGGTTACACAGAATGTGGATGCTTGGGTATGGAGTTATACGAATAATGGTTCTTATTCTGTCAAATCATGATATCGACATGCTGTACACATTTCTCCGCACAACCTGATAGTTGATCATCCACCGCTGGTGGAACACCCGGATCTTGCAAAGGATATATGGGCAATTAATATCCCTCCTAAATACAAACATTTTTATGGCGTTTATTATGAAAAAGTTTACCGGTTAAATCCAACTTATTTTATCGGAAATTTTCTCAAGATAATAAATGTTATCGATGTTGTGATTTCGAAGAAACAGAGTTACATACTTTTTTTCTTTGTCCTTCTATTGAGATGACATGGAGAAAGGTGGGCATACTTACTTCCACCATTTGTCAAATCAACTCTACTATATATGATAATATCAAATATCTTATGGCTAGCTCCAGTAAATGTCCAATTGACTCTCCACACAAGCATCTTCCGTTTTTCTTACTTTTGCGGATCTAAAATTCAAGAAATGATTTATTCTTTAACAAAAAGAATATTCTGGATGATATATTGCTACAGCTAAGTCACGACGAGGCCCGGGAATGGTCCAATCATCTGTTACCTAAACAAATAAGAAACCATTCACTAAGTATTACATCTAATCAAGTTCAGTGGAAAGTACCTCCGAAGAATTAGGTTAAATGTAATTATGATGCCGCACATCGTAATGGAAATGTCCACTCTGGTCCAGGTTGGATCATACGGAATGACAATGGTATTTTTCTGCATGCTATCCAAGGGAAATTTTAGGGCAAAATTACATTTATTGAAGCTGAGTTATCTGATCTTATTTGGGCTTTACAATCAACTTGGTCTTTGGGGTATCAGTATGTTGCTTTTGAGGGTGATAATCTTACATTAAATAATCTCCTCAATGTAAAAGGATCTAACTTACATCTTCAACATTACACAATTAGGTGTTGGATAACAATGTTTCATGGAGTAACATTTTCTTATCAACCGCGATCAGCAAATCAAACAGCTCACAATTTAGCATCTACCGTTATTACTTCATCTGTTAACTGGAATATTTTTCAATGTTGTCCGTTATTTTTATTTCCAGTTGTAAACAATGATATTGCAAATTAATAATATTATGTTGGCAAAAAAAACTGTTATTAGTAATAGACAAAAGGGTACGAAAACGAGGATGGAAGCGTTTAACATGGAGACAACTGATATGTGAGGTTTAAAATTTACTTAAAACTACAACTAATATTTATGGATCGATTCTATAGAAATTGATGGTTCCATTTGAATTTTACTAGTGAAACATAAAATACAAATACTAAACTGTCAGTTTATACACGTGCTAAATAGTTACGAAAATAATAAAATAAAATGCAAATTAGATCTAGAAATTATTTAACTAAACTGTTGTAATATATCATATCATCAATTTAGATTGAAATTCAATAATTATAAATTTTAGAACTCATGTTGAGAATTAAAATGTGATTTCCGATTAAGAATTTTAGTTGTAATCGATTTTACACAAATAATTTTAGGACTTTCCTTCAAAAAAAATACATCTCGGGAGAACCGGTCCTCTCCAATTTACTAATAAGGATTCCAATGTTTCACAAAGCAATATAAAAATACAATTACAAAGATAAATAAAAAATAGTCGCATAAATTAACTCAATAAAAAAACTCTTTCTCTCTTCGGTAGCTTTTTCTATGCTCTGTACCTTTTCCTTTCTCTGATTCTCTCTCTAGTATAATTAGAGCAACATCAACTTTCTTGATTTCATGAAGTGTCAACTTGCGCTTCTTCTTAAGTGCCTTCTTGGATTTCTTTGGGTAAATAACAAACCCAATGTTGATCTTTTGTGCTCATAACTTTAGGCCCAATCCAGAAGCTCAAAGACTTGATTGTTGACTGAAATCAACCTTAATAAACTCCACATTGTCTCTTACAACAGCCTGATATTTTTTTCACAAACCCTAGATTTTGTCGAAACAGCGTGTTCACAGTTCTATCAACTTATCCGCCATTCGGAGCTCAAGTTCTATGTCGACCTCGACTCTTCACTTCCCTAGGTTAGTATCTGATATCACAATCCAACCTCTTCTTTTCTTTTTTTCTTTGAGAAAAGCTTCCAACAAACAACTCCACCTCACACCGAGATCTAGTTCTCGGTCTCATAAGCTCCACACGTAACTCACTTTCTCCATGGTTGATAACCGTGTTGACCATCAGCTCTCGTGCTGAGATTTTGAGCGAGAGAGAGTTACCTGAAACTTTATTAACACTAGCAAACATTTAGGAGTTCACAACACAACTAAAACGTATTTACAGATACTGTTTTTGTTACAAAAATACTGAATTCTTTAAAATATAAATCTTTGATAAATGAAAACCTTTAGCTACTATATCCCATATGAGTGGAATTTCTTGTCAACATGTTTGGTCCTTTCATGATGCAAAACATTTATCGCTAGGGCTAGTGCACTTTGAGAGTCACAGTGCACCGTCACACATTCCTGTCTACATCCTAGTTCCTCGCATATTTTTTTCAGCCAGATTGCCTCTTTTACCGCAGAAACCAGAACCATGTACTCGGCTTCTATAGTAGACACAACAACAACTGACTGAAGACACGGTTTCCATGAAACTACTTACAACTAATATTTATGGATCGAATCTATAGAAATTGATGGTTCTATTTGAATTTTATTAGTGAAACATAAAATACAAATACTAAACTGTCAGTTTATACATGTGCTAAATAGTTACAAAAATAATAAAATAAAATGTAAATTAGATCTAGAAATTACTTAAATAAATTGTTGTAATATATCATATTATCAATTTAGATTGAAATTCAATAATTATAAATTTTAGAATTCATGTTTAGAATTAAATTGTGATTTCCGATTAAGAATTTTAGTTGTAATCAATTTTACACAGATAATTTAGGAGCTTCATTCAAAGAAGATAAATCTCGGAAAAACGGGTCCTCTCTAATCCACTAATAAGAATTCCAATATTTTACAAAACAATATAAAAATACAATTACAAAGATAAACAAAACATAGTCGCATAAATTAACTCAACAAGAAACTCTTTCTCTCTTTGGTAGTTTTTTCTGTGCTCTGTAGCTTTTTCTTTCTCTGATTCCCTCTCTAATATAATTAGATCAACATCAACTTTCTTGATTTCCTGATGTGTCACCTTGCGCTTATTCTTAAAAGTCTTCTTTGATTTCTTTTAAATAACAAACCCAATGATAATTTTTCCTCCTCATAACTTTAGGCCCAATCCACAAACCCAAAGATTTGATCGTTGACTGAAGTCAACCTTAATAAACTCCACATTGACTCACACAACAACTTGATATTTTTCTCACAAACCCTAGATCTTGTCGAAACAGCGTCTTCACAGTTCTATCAACTTATCCACCGTTCGGAGCTCATGTTCTATGTCGAACTCGACTCTTCACTTCCCCAGGTTAGTATCTGATATCACAATCCAACCTCTTCTCTTCCTTTTTTCTTTGAGAAAAGGTTCCAACAAACAACTCCACCTCAAACCGAGATCTAGTTCTCGGTCTCATAAGCTCCACACGTAACTCACTTTCTTCATGGTTGATAACCGTGTTGACCATCAACTCTCGTGGTGAGATTTTGAGCGAGAGAGAGTTACCTAGAACTTTCTTAACAGTAGCAAACGTTTAGGAGTTCACAGCACAGCAAATTTATTTACAAATACTGTTTTTGTTAGAAAATATGCTGAATTCTTTGAAGTATAAATCTTTGATAAATGAACTATACCTTTAGCTACTATATCCAATGGAATTTTGTGTCAACATGCTTGGTCCTTTCATGATGCCCAACATTTTTCACTAGGGCTAGTGCACTTTGAGAGTTACAGTGCACCGTCACACATTCCTGTCTACATCCTAGTTCCTCACATATTCTTTTCAGCGAGATTGCCTCTTTTACCGCAGAAGCCAGAACCATGTATTCGGCTTTTATAGTAGACAGAGCAACAACTGACTGAAGACACGATTTCCATGAGACTTATTCTTTAACAACTGTCGCGCTTACTTAATCGAGACGATAAGTTATTGATTATAAAACATAAAACTCTATCTCTTAAAACACCAACATGAAATCCAATATTTTTTGTGAAACACGCCAGCCTGCACACACTAGAAAAGAGGAAAAATAGGAGTGAGTAACAAGTTACTCAGTGAGGTGCTCACGGCTGTCCATAGATCCTATATTAATAGCCACATCACTAACGCAGCCTCATTGCCTACGTCAAAAAAATCTATAGCTCACCAGATACGGGCACTTTTTTTGTGGACTACCACACCACTAATGCAACCTAATTACCGTCAGGAAAATCACTATCTACAGATCATGAGACACGAATATTTTTGCTGTAGATTAACACACCACTAACACAACCTCATTCTCCACTTAAGAAAATCAAGATCTACAGCTCACTAGACACATGCACTTTTACTGTAAACCATCACACCACTAACGCAACCTCATTGTATACGTCAGAAAAATCACTATCTAAAGCTCACCAGAAATGGAAACTTTTGTTGTAGATTAACACACCACTAACGCAACCTCATTGCGTACGTTAGGAAAATCAAGATCTCCAGCTCACCAGATACGGACAATTTTGCTGTAGACCTACACACCACCAACGCAGCCTCTCCGTGTATGTTGGGACAATTTAACAATTCTTCTTAATGTAAAACTATTCAAGTATTAAGTTACCATGTTACTATTAACATAATAGATATCTAATCACCCAAACAAGTTTCTCAATTGCAAGTAATTATTGACCACACAATTATCTATTTTTAGAACAAGCATAATTAGGAAATTTGTTAATGCATCTGTACTTAAAATCCATAGATCTTCCCTCACCTTAGCCACTAGTTTACAAAGACTACCAATTCTTCTTTGTCGGGTACATTCATTGCCCTCACTTTGACAACGTACATTTGTATGTTATTCATCCTAAAATGGCTTCTCCTTCTACATATAGCTAGATCTATGTGTCCTGAATGTCCATGCAATGATTCAGGTCTAATGAGTTTCGTTTTTATAATCAAAAGACACAATTTCACGTACTGGTCGCCAAAGCATTATGCACATATCAGACTTGATAAACCAATATCTTCCAAATGGTTGAAGAAAACATAATGATATATTGGAGACAATTATATATATATATATATATATATATATATATATATATATATATATATGTCATGGAGTTACTCACAAATTTTTAGTTTGATCCGAATCCGTTTGGGTCTTCGTTTCCGGATTTTATCCAAACTGGTTGCATATATGCATTCTGTATAACATGTTCAGGAAAATATCTATAATTTTCACAAGAAACTCGGAATGACAAGCCTCCTACGGCAGTAGATAAATGAAAGAGTCAATAACATTCCTACCAAGTTTCAGATTGTTTGGATCGGTGATGCTTAGTCGTTTTTTCTTTCTACTAGAAGTGGTCTAATCTTTCTTCTATCTTCTTCTAAGTGGCTAGGGTGGCTTCTCCATCGAGGTGACTAATCGACGGCTGCTTTGGCGATAATCCATCAGGGCTTCGCCACTTATAATCCTCTGCCCCGTTTCTATTTCGTGGCTCCTCTTTTATATAGAGGAGATGAGGAACCCTAGGTTTATTTGCAAAAAAACCTTTATGCCATTAATGAATAATAGTTGGGATTTCAGCATTGGGGCTTACTTGTCTTTATTATTATACCCCAAAAACAAACTCATAATATTTCATTATCCTTTTAAAATAGGTCTTATTTATCCCATCAGATCTTCTTTAGCCGAATACCGAAATTTTTGACACGTTGCATTTTTTGCAAGTTAGATTTTTAAAAGATCTAAAATTCGGGATGTTACAATTCTCCTCGACTTGAAATGAATTCGTTGGAATACTTCTCCCCCACTTGAATTTGCACCAAAATCTTTAGATTCATTCTCTAAGTGTTTCAGTTCGTAGAAAATGGTTTATCCTACATACCAATTTGACCAATTCCTGGAGTGTCCTCCTGCTTGGCATCTTGTATGATTTTCTAGCATGACCTGTTTAATAATGAATCCCTGGCCTTCATAACAATCACTTGGTATCGCCCAGTGTCCTATTTGGGTTTATTTTGTACTCGTTTTGAATTTAATTCGAACTACAATTTCTAAGGTTTCACTCTGCATCTCTACAGCGTATGATCGAGTAGAATATCATCTCAAACATAAGTATGGTGGAGTTGATGCATGTCCATTTGAACACATGTGAAGTAAAGTGTCATAGTTGTTAACTGTGAGAGCTTATACGAACAATTATCCATCTAGTTGTTCTAAAGCATATACCACATTTCTTGTTGGTATCCTCCAACAATTATCTCATTACAAATCACGGCTAATAAACAACTAACGTACCAGTATACATCCTTGTTTAGCAACAAGTTGAGGAGACAATAGTCAAGTTTTTTATAGCTTCCTCGGCTTAGATAAGTCACTGGTCCTTCGAATAGCTATCAAGCTTTGATTTGGAATTTTCCACATCTAGTTAGATCTTTTTAATATTTCTCATGTAGTTGTGTCATTCTAGCGACATCTATCGCAAAAAGATACATTCTAACCTTTACACCATAATAGATAACACTGAGAGTCATGACCTTTATGACTTCATCAAACCTATGGATTATGACCCATTTCTATTGCGTTCACTCTGATTGCCAAGCTGATTTCCATGATTGTTATCCAAATTGTCAATCGTCACAGTGTTTTCCTAACACTATTTTTGGGTCTCCAGTGATATTGGAGATTATGTTTCCATGCTTTTCCCTTGGAGGCACTTTCTCAAAATCTCCAAAAAGTTATTTTATTATTAGATAGATATCTAAATGTGAATAATTTCTTCTCACAATTTTTTGCAAAACAATTTTCACTATCTTTAGTGATGTTCTTTTCACCATTATTACTAAGATCTTAATTTTTCATGGTATTTTAGTGAATTTCCTTATTCACTGTCATCAAAAAGTTTGTGGTTCACCATCTCTAGTGAGTTCCTTATTTATCATCCTTAATAAACACTTCACCACTCAATAATAAGTGTTTTTTTTACTTCCAAAGTTTATTTATCTACCATTCATCCATAATGAAGATATTTTGTTTTCTTTATCAAGAAGTGTACTTCTAATACCCTCTTGATCAAAAAGTCATCCATTGTCCACGATAATCAAATCCATCTATGAGTCTTTTGGTTTATGGTAAACAATTTTCTCATGTCTTCCAGCCACATTACATGATACTTACACATGAACATGTATATGCAGTTGTTAACTTGTGAGCCAACTGCAACTTATAAGTCACTTCATCTACTATTTTCATGATTCGATAAGGTCTTCTAAACCGCAGCCTGAACTCCCTCAACTCCCTCTTTATACCATTCCATTGGTACTAGCGTTTCATCTCTCGATACAAGTTCAGCGTTGCAAAATGTATGACCAAATATGATTGATGTGTCGATGCCGAATCTTGTACCAAAGATGTTTGATATTGCCTATTCATATTTAATTCCTATACATATATGTCTTAGGATCTATGATATGGTGTACTTCGTCACTACTTCATTCTTAGATAACCACTTATATGCTCCTCACATGTAAGAAAAAAATGTGGCTAGTGTGCTTTATAAAAGATCTCTTCCTTCGGATTTTTTCTCTCTAGAACACACATAAGATAGGAACATTCCATTGTTCTAAGTGATACATTATCACTCGTTTGCCACATTGACAACCATGGTTTTTACATTGTTTCACCATGGATTTCACCACCTTTTTCATGTATTCATTGGCATTTTAGGCATTCTATTCACCCATTTACATTCATTGGCATTTGGCATTGCATTCTATAGGCTAGTGCATGCATTTTCATCTTGCATACCTTCCCGATATTTTCAGGTACAGCGAGAAATTAGACGGGATCAAGCAAGAAGAACTGGCCAAAGAGTCTCCTGGAAGCCAAGAGATTGGCCATCATGCCGATCTTAGCCTGGCTGATCTCAAGAATCCTTCCAGCCCATCACGAGATCGGCTATCTAGACGATCTCAACCTGGCCGATGTCAAACCTACTCACTACGCATCACCAGATCGGTCATCAGGCGGAACTCATGTCGCCGATCTTAAGCCAACACCTCTTCCCATCACCAGATCGGCATGAGACCCCAATCTCATCATGGCCAATCTAATGGGCCAATCTCAGGCCAACCCGAGCTCAAATTATCTTAAACCTATTTGTACTTAACCGCTTTGTCGCGGGATTAAACCTAATTGTTAGGGATACTATACAAACCCCTTTTAGACACTTTTAACCTAAGTTTTATTCAAGTTTCTTTTAGTTTTTGTCTCTGGACATTTTAGAGAGAGAAGATATTGGTTTCAACCTTTGTTCTTGAACTCTTGGTTTTTAGTGAAGGATTTCTCTATCCTATCTCTTATCTTATGTTAAATTGCTTTTGCTACTTTATGCTTACTGTTTTAATGAACATGTTTGAGTAGTTTTTTGTATGGATTGTGGGTAATGTAGATTAGGGGAATCAGATATTTATGGTTGTTTAAGTAGATTAGATGAAAAATCTTTGATGTTTAGGGTGTGATTAATGCTACGGACGGAAGTAGCTAATCAATGTTTATATGGTTGATATTCTGCTCCTGAGAAGTGTACACAGAATGTGTAGGTAGGCCTAAACATCATTATTGCATCTTAGCCAACGAGAGTTGATGTCTAAGGCGATAGGTGGACAGGATTAGACTTGGACCCAATGATCACTAGGCGATAGGTTGTTGTGCAAAAGACTTGTAGTCTATAGACTGGTGAATGGGCTGTTACCACGAGAGTGGACCAGTCTACTAGATAGTGTTTTAAGTCTTAGAGATTTATCTTATCAAACCTGTAAAATCATTAGTTAAAGGAAGATTGCCCCGAATCGAATGCATTGCACATTGTCCATATTTCTTGTTTATTGAATTAACTCGTTTTTACTTTCTTTGCAATTAGATTAGTAGACAACCAATCAAGAAAACCAATTAGTATTTGCCTAGATACCCAATTACTATTCGATTTGCTCTGCACTTGGAGTTGTACTCGGGATTAAAACTTAAAACCCCATCAAATTTTTGGCGCCGTTGCCGGGGGAGTTAGCTATAGCCATTAGGATTTTGATTCACTTAGAGACTATGTTTTTATTTTCTTTTTCTTTTGACTACAATTACTTGGTTTTTTCAGGGGCATGAACATAAGAAGCCGCGGACACATAAGCCTGCAATCTAGTGACATTGACATTCTGCAGTTGGAAAGAGAAGCTTCAAGAGCAAGGAGAGAGCGACCAAATCACCTAAGGAGGAATTTGGAGATGGAACACCACGACCAGAACCTGCCACAAAATGCTGAGAATGAAACTCAAGAAACTGGAGGTCAAAATTAGAATGCATGGAGAGCAAAGGTCCAATGCACCCACAAAGGCCTCAACGAGTTGTTGTGACTTTTCATGATCAAAACGTATATGGGTACCAAACTGGAATTCACCCACTCCCTATGGAGAACAAAAACTTTGAGATCAAGACAAGCTTGATCAATGTGGTGCATGGAAGCAAGTTCCACGATATGCCAATGGAGGATCCCCTAGATCACTTGAACCAATTCGATAGGCTTTGTGGAACTGCCAAGATCAATGGGATTTCAAAAGATGCTTTGAAGCTAAGGTTGTTCCCATTCTCTCTAAGAGATAAGGCCCACAAGTGGGAAAAAAATCTGCCACATGATGCCATCACGTCATGGGAGCAATGCAAGAAGTTCTTTCTTGCCAAGTTCTTCTCGGTCTCAAGGACGGTAAGGTTATGGAATGACATCTCCAGTTTTATGCAGCACGGTAATGAAAGATTCTTTGAAGCATGAGGGAGTTTCAAGGACTACACAGCACAATGCCTCCTGAAAGAATATTGAGATTATAGAGGAGAAATGTGAAGAATTGAATCTGAAAACTCAAAGAGAAGTATGAGAAAATGAGAAATGACTTAGACTTATGGAGAAGAATCTCCTAAGAGTATATTATACATTGAGTCTTTACAGCCCTTTTATAGAGGATTTACAATGTGAACACAAAAGAAAACGAATTCAAACTTGTGGATGAGTTTGAATAGAGGAGGAGCCTGTCAACAACCAATGAGAAGAGAGGAGACAGCAGGCATGACTGTTTGGTGTGGTTACCAAGACTGTGTGCAGCAGGCATGACTGTTTTGTGTGGTTACCAAGACTGTGTGCAGCAGGCATGACTGTTTGGTGTGGTTGCCAAGACTGTGTGCAGCATGGACATGTCCTTTTCACCTTGATTCTTCTCCCAAGGTAGCTATTTAACCATTTTAACCATGTGGTTAATAATAACTCCCTCCTTTTTCATTTCCCTTGTTATTCAAACTGAATTTTTGTGCTCACACTTGCCTTGTAGGTCAAGATAGGTCTTATTTGATTTTCCTATGTCAATACTCCCCCTCAAGCTAAAGACTTTGGAATCACCCTAAAGTCTTAAACTTGGGAACCCAAGGCAACACCTCATTAAAAACCTTATTAAGGAAAACCACTTGGGACAAAACCTTAATAAGGGAAAAAGAGTGTGTTGCTCTTGGATTAGGAGACCTTTGATCATGGGTGTGATAAATCAACAAGCCCAAGTTTGCTAAAGATGTTCTTGCAAACTTTGAGACTTGCTGCCTTTGTGAAGATGTCAGCTAGTTGGTCTTCACTCCTTGTATAACATGGCAGAATGGTTCCATCTTGAACTTTCTCCCTAACCTTATGGCAGTCGATCTCTATGTGCTTGGTCCTCTCGTGAAACACTAAGTTTGAAGCTATGTGAATGGCTGCCTGATTATCACAATGGAAGGTAATTGGCCCTGGTTGTGTAATACCGAAATCTTTCAAGAGTGCTTTGAGCCAAGTTACTTCATTTGTCAGCTTCCTCATAGCCCTATATTCTGCTTCAGCACTAGAACATGATACCACCTTCTGCTTCTTAGTCTTCCAAGTGACTAAGTTCCCACCAACGAAGGTGCCATACCCAGTGGTTGATTTCCATCCACCCTATCACCAGCCCAATCCGCATCACAATACCCGACAATCTCAGTGTTCCCATTCTTGCCCATCCATATACCTTGACCAGGAGATCCTTTGATGTATCTAAGGATCCTTTCTACCATGCTCCAATGATATACAGTAGGCTTTTGCATATGTTGACTCACTTGATTCACAGCAAAACACAAGTCTGGTCGTGTGAGGGTGAGGTAGATCAGCTTCCCAACTAGTCTCCTATACTGAGAAACATCCTTAAATAACTCATCAGCTTTCTCCCCCTTTCCGTTGACCTTGTAGCCATCTTCAAGAGGAGTTTTGGCCGGTTTAGCCCCAAGCTTTCCCGTGTCTGTCAACAGATCAAGAGCATACTTTCTTTGGGATAGAAAGAGCCCTTCTTGAGACCGACACACTTCAATACCCAAGAAGTACTTCAACTCTCCAAGATCCTTGATGTCAAATGATCTGTTTAAGAAGGCCTTTGTGGACTGAATTCCTTCCTTATCATCTCCTGTGATGATAAGGTCATCCACATAAACCAAGACCGCCACGATTCCTTTGGAGTTTTGACGAGTGAACAAAGTATGATCTGAATGGGATTTCCTAAACCCATTATCAGTAAGTGTGGAGCTTAATTTGTGATACCAGGCCCTTGGTGACTGCTTCAACCCATATATTGCCTTCCTAAGTCTTAGAACCTGTCCCTCTTTGCAAAGATCTTCAAGGCCTGGTGGTGGAGTCATATACACTTCCTCTTCAAGTTCTCCTTGTAGGAATGCGTTCTTGACATCCATTTGCCATAAGTCCCAAGTCAGATTCGTAGCTAGTGAAAGAACAACCCTTACAGTGTGTAGCTTAGCCACCGGTGCAAATGTATCAGTATAGTCCTCTCCATATGTCTGAGTGAAACCTCTTGCAACTAGACGTGCCTTGTACCTTTCTATGTCCCCATTGCTCTTATACTTGATGGTGAACACCCACTTGGAACTCACAGCCTTCTTGCCTTTGGGAAGTTCTTGTATATCCCATGTATGATTCCTTTCCATAGCTCCCTTCTCATCTCTTACTGCATCTAACCATTCTTTCTTGCTCTTAGCTTCTTCATAAGTCCTTGGAATCTGACTTTGTTCAATCTTTCCAAGGAATGCTTGATGACTAGATGGCAAGAGGTCAAGGGAACAAACAGCTTGTATGGGATGAGCCACGGCCTGGTTGTTGTAGAATACCCTAGTGTTCCTAAGTCTAGTACTCCTCCTTAAATGCTGAACAGGTGGTGCAGCCTCCTCTACAACCGTTTCCTCTTCCATTTGGTGAATAGGTTCCTCTATACCCACTTCCAAGTCGTCTTGTTCTTGATTTTGGGCCATAGCTTCTTCTTGGATTGGAGTTGGTTCTTGAGTTACCACCCTTGTTCATTCTCTTGGGTATCTTGTGAACTACTTAAGGTTCTTGTTTCTTCGTGTCTTGAATCCTTTGGCAGATCATTTCCCAAATGATTCAAGAGAAACCTCAAACTCGTAGCCAAATCAGAAGGTGACCTTGAGAGATCCTTCAATCCTTCCCAATCTTTCTGATCATAATAGCCTTGTTCTTCTATGAACTTGACATCTCTAGACACATATGTCCTGTTGTTGCTCGGATCATAGCACTTATAACCCTTTTGTGTTGTCGAATATCCAAGGAACATACACTTGATGCTCTTTGCCTCCAACTTGTTTCTTAGATCACCTGGAACATACACAAAGCACACACACCCAAATACACGTAAATGATCAATGGAAGGTTTAGTTTTATTGAGTACCTCAAATGGGGATATATCTTGCAAGACTTTGGTTGGAATCCGATTGATGAGGTAGCAAGCAACCAAGACTGCATCTCCCCAAAAACTTTTAGGAACATTGGTATGAAACATCATGGATCTTGCTACTTCCATTAAGTGTCGGTTCTTCCTTTCAGCAACTCCATTTTGTTGTGGTGTGTGTGGACAGCTAGTTTGATGTAGTATTCCATGTTTGTTTAGATAAGCTTTGAATCTTTGACTTGTGTATTCCCCTCCATTATCTGATCTTAACACTTTGATCTTGGCATTGAATTGATTAGTAACATAATTATGAAAGTTTATAAATGCCTCATAAACCCTATCTTTAGATGGAAGTAATGTAACCCATGTATATTTCGATTTCTCATCTATAAAGGTCACAAAGTATTTATTCCTATCTCTAGACATGCAAGGTGAGGTCCAAACATCGGAATGTACTAAATCAAAGCAATGCTCATAAATTGTAGACAATTTAGGGAAAACAACACGACAATGTTTGCCAAGGATACAAGCCTCACAAACTGAGTGATCATAAGCGACATTAGGAATTATTAAGCTTAAAGCACGAACATGAGGATGTCCTAATCTAGCATGCCATAAGACATCTTTATTAGCAAAAACACAAGATTTGAAAGCTAAGGAATCCAAATTGCTTGGAGGGTCTTCAAGAACATAGAGCTCATCTTGAGTTACACCACCTCCAAGTATCTTACCACTCTTAATATCCTGAAAGTAAACATTGTTAGGCCCAAATGTAACATTGCAATTGAGGTCTTTAGTAGCCCTTTTGACAGAAACTAGATTAGACTTAAATTTAGGTACAAAGAATGCATTAGTTTCTTTGTCAAATAGTCTTAATTTTCCGGTTCCTTCAATTGGAATACCCTTACCATCAGCTATAGTTACTTGTCCTAGACATGGTTCAATGTTCTTTAACAACCTAGCATTGCTAATCATATGGTGAGAAGCACCTGAATCCACTACCAACTTATGATCTGGTTTATCAAGCGATTTATGGGAGTAGAGTGTGATACCGGAGAGTTTTGAGGCATAGGCCTTGATGAGATCCTCCAAGTCACTCTTCTTAACATACTCCATGGATACATTCATAGCTAGCTCCCCTCCTTGGTTGGATGAACTTGCCGGTTCAGTCGCAACCATTTGAGAGATGTTAGCCTTTGAATCCTTGAACCGGTTTGGCTTGAGATGAGGATGAAGTATCCAGCACTTGTCCTTGATGTGGCCATTCCTCTTACAATGCTCACACATCACACTCTTCCTATCCTCTTGCTTAAACACGCTTTTGTTGGCCATGACTAGTTCTCCTTTACCACCAAACAAACCAATGTTGCCTTGCTCCTTTTGAATCCGTGAGCACACCTCTTTGAAATCAGGGAGTTTTGGCTCTCTCAGGATGG
This sequence comes from Pugionium cornutum, assembly GCA_018901935.1. Taxonomy (NCBI): domain Eukaryota; kingdom Viridiplantae; phylum Streptophyta; class Magnoliopsida; order Brassicales; family Brassicaceae; genus Pugionium; species Pugionium cornutum. The sequence goes on from CM032157.1 coordinate 17,551,096, forward strand.
ACTTAATCACATCCTTAAAGGCTGGATTTAGGTTGAGAAGGAGCCCAAATATCTTGTCTTGTTCCTTCCTTTCATTAAGCACCTTTGGATCCATAGAACTTGGTCTCAACATGTCAAGCTCGGACCATGTTGACTGGAACTTGCCCAGGAATTTTGTGAACTCCATATCCTCTTGGTGTAGATCATTGAGAGCCTTCTTAACCTCATACACACGGCTGAGGTTTGAAACATCCCCATACACCCTCTTGAGAGTGTCCCAAAGAGACTTGGCAGTTTCACAATGTGAATAAGCTTCAAGAATGGATGGGTCCAATGAATTTTGGAGGAATCCAAGGACTGATTGATCTTCTTGGAACCACCTAGCTTCTTCTTTTCTTGTTGCCACATCCTTCTTCTCCTTTGGATCATCTATAGATGGAGTATTATCCTCCAAGATGTGATTCCAAAGTCCTTTGCCACAAATGGCTGTCTTGATGGTTCTTGACCATAATGTGTAGTTCAAGCCTTTGAGAACTACTGCTATCACCGTAGGTTTTAGGCTGGAACTAATTTGAACTGTATCCTCCATTGTTAGGCTTTGAAGAGCTCAAAGGAAGCAGCTTTTATGGTTGAATGAAACCGTGAGTTTTTAGTCTAAAGACTGAGAGATTTTGACAGAATTTTAGATTAGAAACTGAGAGATTTGAGTAGAAAAGATAAGAGAATGATCTTATGCTCTGATACCATGAAAGAATATTGAGATTATAGAGGAGAAATGTGAAGAATTGAATCTGAAAACTCAAAGAGAAGTATGAGAAAATGAGAAATGACTTAGACTTATGGAGAAGAATCTCCTAAGAGTATATTATACATTGAGTCTTTACAGCCCTTTTATAGAGGATTTACAATGTGAACACAAAAGAAAACGAATTCAAACTTGTGGATGAGTTTGAATAGAGGAGGAGCCTGTCAACAACCAATGAGAAGAGAGGAGACAGCAGGCATGACTGTTTGGTGTGGTTACCAAGACTGTGTGCAGCAGGCATGACTGTTTTGTGTGGTTACCAAGACTGTGTGCAGCAGGCATGACTGTTTGGTGTGGTTGCCAAGACTGTGTGCAGCATGGACATGTCCTTTTCACCTTGATTCTTCTCCCAAGGTAGCTATTTAACCATTTTAACCATGTGGTTAATAATAACTCCCTCCTTTTTCATTTCCCTTGTTATTCAAACTGAATTTTCGTGCTCACACTTGCCTTGTAGGTCAAGATAGGTCTTATTTGATTTTCCTATGTCAATACATCATGGCTTATCAGACGAGTCACTCCTTAGTATCCTATACAAAGGAGTGCTCACTAGAATTCGTATGCTCCTAGACACGGTGAGCAATGGGAACTTTATTGGACAGACAACTGAAAGTAGTATGATCTTGGTGGAGAATCTTGCTCAAAGTGATGGGAACTACCGGGAAGACTATGATAGAGCCTCACATTGAAGAAGAGGCTATGAAGATGAGCATATAAGAGAGATGAAGACACTGAATGAGAAGCTGGACAGAGTGCTGCAAGTGTCTCAACGAGCAGTTAACTTTGTAGAAGAGTTTGATGGATACCGAGAGTATATAGCAGTAGGGAACGAATTCCAGCAAGGTCATGCGGAGATGAACAACATTGGAGGATTCTCAGGGTATCAGAAAAGTTTCAATCAGAACAACCGAAGCCACCCAAATTTCTCCTACAGGAGTACCAATGAGGAGGACCCTTAAGACTTAATGTGTCCTCCTTTCAAGCCTCAAGAGCAAATCTACCAGCCCTATAGGTCTCCAACTCAAGATTTCCAGTAGAGTATGTGGCAAGACCCAAGTATTAGCCTCCTAGATTTCAACCCAAGATGGGATACAATCAGCGGCAGCAATCCTTTTCACTCAATGTAACACCTGCACCTAATGCTGCTCAAGAAGATGACACGAAGGTACTATTGCAAAAGATCTTAGAAGGTCAGGGAAAGGGAGCAATAGAGATGAGCAAGAAGATGGCTGAGGTCAACCAGAAAGGTAGACAATGCCTTTGGGGAGCTCAATGCCAAATATAAGCACCTCTCATCTCATCTTAAGGCGCTGAACAGCCAGTTTGCACAAATAGCTTCCTCTTCTTCTGCACCGAAAGGTAAACTCCCTGGTAAACCTGAAGAAAATCCAAGGGAGTACTATCAAGCTATCACACTGAAAAGTAGGAAAGATCTCCCACCTAGAGAAGGAACTGATAGGATTGAATAGGACGAGTCCAATGAAGTAATCGAAGCCCCTCAGGATGCTGATCTATAAACATCTGAAAAAAGAACAAGGTGGATGAGGAGACACCTCCGAAGACTAGTGCAGGAACATGAGGAGAGGAAGCAGCGTTCATACCACCCCCTTACAAGCCCAAGCTCCTTAGAGAGGTTCAAGAAGCAAATTCTGGACAAGCAGTACGAGAAGTACAAGAGTCTGATAAGCTCGATTTCGGTAACTTTTCCTTTCATGGATTTGGTGTTGCATTTTCCAAAAGTGAACAAGCTGTTTAAAGACGTGCAGGCTAAAAGAAGGGTTCTTGAGGAAAGGTTAGTGATTGTTAATCATGAATGTAGTGCCATAATTCAGAGTTCTATGCCAAAGAAAATGTAGGATCTAGGAAGCTTCACTTTGCCGTGCACTCTAGGACCCCTACTCTTTGGAAATTGTCTGGTTGATCTTGAAGCAATTGTGAGTTTGATGCCCCTGATAGTGTCCAAACGTCTTGGTCTTTCAAACTTCAAGAAGACTCGTATATCATTGGTGCTTGCTGACAGGTCTATAAGGTACCCCATAGGAGTTCTAGAAGACTTGCCATTGAAGGTCGGAAACATAGTATTCCCGACATACGTCGTGCTGGAGATGGATAAGCAGCCAACTGATTCCATAATCCTCGGGAGACCCTTCATGGCTACTGTTGGAGCTATAATTGACGTAAAAAAGGGGATCATAAACCTTAATTTAGGGACAACAAGTCTAAAGTTTAACATCATGGATGCACTGAAGAAACCAACCTTAGAAAGAAAGGTATTCTCTGTTGAAACTTTTGTAGAATGGGGGCAGGACCACCTAGAGGAGCTGGCCGTGGAAGACCCCCTGGAGATAGCACTCACAAGAGGTAGAGGAGGCTGTGTTATCGTGAATGAGAAGGCCCTGGAATATGAGAAGATGCTGAACTCGCACCACGCCGACAAGGGAGCAGGCTGTTTGCTGGAGATGCTTGAGGAAGGAGTGGCTATAGAGTCAAGTGAAGCTACCAATGGTTAGTCTAGCAATGAAGAAAATTTGGGTGCGCACAAGGCAGAAAAGGCAGACCCAAGATCGAGACCAAGTGATCTACACTTCAAGTCCAAGCTATCAAGATACAAATAAGGGAAGGAAAAAAAAGCTAAGGCAAGTCGAAGGAAACTACCCTTGTGGCTGATCGCGAGTTTGCCAATCACATACCAAGGATGTGAGATCGGCCACTTGGCCGATCTGAGGAGACCGAGACCGATCGTGCATGAAGGCGGAACCGGGCAACCTCTTGGACAGTCTCCGGTCAACCACCAGGCTTATCACGCTGGAGGACCTCCCTGACTACTCCACCTACATGACAACGCACCAAAGAATGAACACACCATCTCTCTCAACCCCGTCTCACCAATAAAGAGGTACCAATCACTCAAACTTGCCTCTGTTTTTATCATTTTTGTTTTCTTTATTTTCATCTCTCTCTTTTGTATTTACTTTCTCACCGAGATGGTGAGAGATAAGTCTGGCGTAGGGGGACACTGACGGTTATATTTGAATCATTTTGCATTTTACATATATTTATGTATTATACAAGCACAAAAAATGAAAAAAACTTGAAAAACAAAAAAAGATTTCATTGTCATTTACAGTGCATGTGTTAGGATTGAGTCTAGAAGCATATAGGATTTCGTTGCATTTGCATATGGACCATGGTTAGACTATCTCAACTAAGTTGCACTTAGGAGTAAGATTGGAATCCTTGATAGGAGTACTATGATGCTTGCACCATTTCGAAACATGGAAATCTTGTATTGTACCACAACCTATTAGGTAGATCATTCTCGAGGATTGAAATGTGTCTGATTTGATCCTATTTCCATAAATTAGAACTTTCACCGGAACTGGAATGATCTTACATGCATCTTTCCTAAGACTTGTTCATGGATACTCATATACACATTCGGGTTTTCTTTCACCTTTATACCACCTTCTGTTAACTCGAATGGCCGAATACCACTTTTTGGGAACGGGTACACCACTCCCCAACCCAATCCTTTCCTTGAAACCAACATTACTCTTGTGTGAACCTTGTGTAAGGTCTTTTTACCAGAATGCTTACTTTGCAAAACATGTTGAGTTTTGAGAACGGCAAGGCTAGGAATTTTATGTAGATGTTAGCTTCACATTATAATTTCAGCATAGGTTAGGACTTGGGTAGGCTTTCTAGGGTGTTTGAGAAAGAGATGAAAAGAAAAAGAAAGAGAAAAGAAAATGAGAGAAACGAAGGTATGATAATCGGTTAATAAGTGTAAGAGATAGCTCTAAGTTTCAAACTGAAAAATTTCTCTAAGAAAGTAAAGAAGGAACAAGTCTAGATCAATTATCAAGAGTAGAGGAACAAATAAAAAAAGAGCTAGAAAAGAAGAGTGATTCCAATGAGCCCAATTAATCACTACCCCCTAGTGCCAAAAAGAGAATTTCAAAGTGAGAGAAGAGAAAAAGATAGGCAAAAAAAGCCTCGGAAGGGTAAATAATTAGGATGAGATTGACTTGAGTTTGAGATAGAGAGTTTTGTACTAGAACGTGGGTAGATGAAAGCCTTGCCTTGTATGCATCATTTTTTTACTCTTAGTGTTTGCGAAAGTTTCATTCCTTTTCGAGAGAACCCTTGTGATTAGTCTAACCAACTTACCTCACTTTAGAAACCATTTTTTCCTAGCAAGTGAACTTGTCTTGGTTGATGCATGAAAAGATTCACTTATGCTTTTAATTGAATTTTAAAAAGTTAGGGGATTTGATCGCGCATAGCTAAAAAATCTTTTGTTACATTCCACCGCTGTTATGCCAGAAAGCATGACATTGTGGCACATACAAAGAGTATCCGGAAGTAGGCTCGATTCAAGCATTATAACACTCTTAGAGAAGGATTTTGCAATTAGATCTTTGTGCATGCTTTTGGTTAGGGGTTCCAATCTTCAATCCTCTTCTTTTTGGTTTGTTTTTGCTTGTTTTCCTCGAGGATGAGTAAAAGGCAAATCCGGGAGAGTTGATAACCATGATTTTTACATTGGTTCACCATGGATTTCACCATCTTTTTCGTGTCTTCATTGGTATTTTAGGCATTCTCTCCACCCATTTACATCCATGGGCATTTGAAATTGCATTCTATATAGGTTAGTGCATGCATTTGCATCTTGCATACCTTCTTGATGTTTTCAGGTACAACGAGAAGTTAGATGGGATCAAGCAACAAAAATTGGCCAAGGAGTCTCCTGGAAGCCACGAGATTGGCCATCATGCCGATTCCAGCCTGGCTGATTTCAAGAATCCTTCTAGCCCATCACGAGATCAGCCAAGTGGCCGATCTCAGCGTGGCCGATCTCAAACCTACTCACTACGCATCACTAGATTGGTCATCAGGCGGATCTCATGTGGCCGATTTTAAGCCAAAACCTCTTTCCATCACCAGATCGGCCATGAGAGTCCCAATCTCACTATGGCCGATCTAATGGGCCAATCTTGGGCCAATCCGAGTCCAAATTATCTTAAATCTATTTTTACCTAACCGGTTTATCCCGATATTAAACCTAATAGTTAGGGATACTATATAAACCCTTTTAAGCACTTTTAACCCAAGTTTTATTCAAATGTTTTCTAGTTTTTGTCTCTGGACGTTTTTAGAGAGAGAGAGAGTAGATTGGTTTCACTCTTTGTTCTTGAACTCTTGGTTTTCAGTGAAGAATTTCTCTACCTTATCTCTTATCTTATGTTTAATTGTTTTTACTTCTTTATGTTTACTGTTTTGATGAAAATGTTTCAGTAGTTTTCTGTATGGATTGTGGGTAAGGTAGATTAGGCGAATTTGATATTGAGTTATGGTTGTTTAGGTAAATTAGATGATAAAACCCTGATGTTTAGAGTGTGCTTAATGTTAGGGATTGAAATAGCTAATCAATGCTTAGATGGATGATGTTCTACTCCTGAGATGTGTAGACAGAACGTATAGGTAGGCCTAAACATCCTTATTGCATCTTAGCCAATGAGAGTTGATGGCTAAGGCGATAGGTGGACAACGTTAGACTCCAACCCAATGATCACTAGGCGATAGATTGCTATTCAAAAGACTTGTAGTCTATAGGCTAGTGAATGGGCTGTTACCACGAGAGTGGATTAGTCTGCTAGATAATGTTCTAAGTCTTAAAGATTTATCTAATCGAACATGTAGAATTGTTAGTCAAAGGAAGATTGCCCCGAATTGAATGCCTGTCCATATTTCTTGTTTATTGAATTAACTCGTCTTTACTTTCTTTGCAATTAGATTAGTCGACAACCAATCAAGAAAACCAATTATTATTTTCCTAGATTTAAGTGTTTCGTGTATTCGTAGTGTCTTATTCTTACTTTATGATGATTTGATACCAAATTACTACGTCATTTGCTCTCCATTTGGAATTGTACTCAAGATTTAAACTTAAAACCCAATTCTAGACACTATAAAATTTGGGGTTGTACTCGGGATACCCAATTACTACTCGATTAGCACACAAAATTTTTTTGAAATAATTCTAGCCTAGTGATGCTTTACGATTTTAAAAACTCTTTACTTTATAACCAAGTTATGAAAACATTTTTCCTCATGATTGCCGCCTAGGACAGACGGTTTCGCAAATCTAGGCTCTGATACCAAAATTGTAATACCCGTCACGCTTACTTAGCCGAGACGGTAAGTTACCTATTATAAAACACAAAACTCTATCTCTTAAAAAAAACATGAAATCCAATAGTTTCTTGTGAAACACACTAACCTGCACACACAAGAAAAGAGGAAAAGTAGGGGTCAGTAACAAGTTACTCAGTGAGGCGCTCACGCCTGTACACATATCCTAAATTAACAGCCACATCAACTAATAACTAAATTATACTTACTCTATTAATAAACATGTATATTCACAATGAAATAAATACTAAACCATAATATCACACCGTATGATCTACAACTCACCAGACCTGGACACTTTTGCTATAGACCAACACACCACTAGCACAGCCTAATTGCCTACGTCACAAAAGTTATAGAACAAGCATAATTAGGAATTTTGTTAATGATCTGTACTTAAAATCTACATAGTACCCCTCACCTTAGCCACTGGTTTACAAAGACCACCAATTCTCACTTGTCAGGTAGATTCATTGCCCTCACTTCGACAACGTACAATTTTATGTTATTCATCCTCAAATTGCATCTCCTTCTACAGAGAGTTAGATCTATGTATCCTGAATGTCCATGCAAAGATTCAGGTCAAATGGGTTTGTTTGTATAATCAAAAGACACAATTTCATGAACTGGTCGCCGAAGCATTCAGCACATATCAGACTCGATAAACCAATAATATCTTCCAAATAGTTAAAGAAAATAGAATGATATATATATATATATATATATATATCATGGAGTTACTCACCAATTTTCATATTGATCCGAATCCGTTTTGGTCTCCGTTTCTGGATTTTACCCAAATTGGTCGGATATATGCATTTTGTATAACATGATGGGGAAATTATCTATAACTTTCACAAAAAATTTGGATTAATAAGCCAGTTGCGGAAATAGCTAAATGAAAGAGTGAATAACATTCGTACCAATTTTCAGATTGTTTGGATCGGTTCTGCTTAGTTGTTTCTTCTTTATACTAGAAGTGGTCTAATCTGCCTTGTACCTTCTTCTAAGTGGCTAGGGTAGCTTCTCCATCGAGATGGCTGAATGATGGCTGCTTTGGAGACAATCCGGAAGTCCTTTGCCACTTATAATCCTCAGCTCTTTTTCTATTTCGTGGCTGCTCTTTATATAGAGAAGTGAAGAACCCTATGTTTATTTGCAAAAAGACCATTATACCATTAATGAACAATTTTTTGATTTTGAACATTGGACTTTATTTGTATTTATTCCATGCCCCAAAAGCAAAAGAATAATATTCCATGATCCTTTTAAAATATATCTTATTTATCCCGTCGGATCTTCTTTAGCCAAATATCAAAGTTTTCGAGCCGTTGCTTCTTTTGCAAGTTAGGTTTTTAAAAGATCCAAAATTTTGGATGTTACAGCCAGAGTGCCTCTTTTACTACAGAAGCCAGAGCCATGTACTCACTTCTATAGTAGAAAAAGCAACAACTGATTGAAAATACGATTTTCATGAGACCTATTCCCCCCGCCCCCCCCCCCCCACGAATACAAATCCTGACATTGACCTCCATCTATCTAGATTTGTAGCGTAGTCTAAATATGTGAGTCCCTTCTACTTTAAACTTTGAGTCCCTTTTTTATGTGAGCATGGCCAGCAAGGAACCTGAACTAAAGGAGCAGCTTGAACCTGAGCAAGAAGAAGCCAATGAGGAAGCTAAGGAACAGCTAGAACCAGAGGAAGCTGAAGATGAAGCCTTGCAAATGTCCAATGGTCCCATCACTCGGTCCAAGCAAGCCAAACTCAAAAAAACACTACAACACCTTCTGAACACCATTCATGCCAGTTTAGTGTGTGCTAATCCAACCACAATGTTTGTGATTCAAGCCACCTAAACCTCATCAAGAGAGGTATCTTGGATTGTACTCTTTTTCTTTCCTCTTAATTTTGTTCCATTGGGTTTTCTAAGAGAGGTTTTTAATGAGGCAAGCCCAAAATACTTTACCACAACCTCTTGATGAACCAAGACCCATTCTATCCTATTATTCATGCAAATGAAGAGGAAGGATCAATCAAAATGTTATTTACTTCTTAGTTTTCATTCTTAGTTATTTTTGTAATTTCCTAGTTTCTCTTAAATGCCTTGGTGGTTTTCTAGGAGTCTTTGTCTATCCTATGCACCCCTTGGATTCTATAAGTACTCTCTTGTATCCCCTCTTCAAATCATCAAATATTTTAATATCAAAAACTTCTTTTTAATCGCGTTTGATCACCTATTTTATTAAGGAATTGTGATCATCATCCATTCCTCTCAAGAGGCAAAAGTCTAAGGGCTGTTCATATCCCTTGGAAGTTTAACTTCATTCCACCTCTTGCCCAACGTGTCTGGTCTTCATCATTCACACAGATCAAGCTGATAGTCTAAGGATCTTCCACCATCCTTTAGATGTATCACTCATTCCACACAATTTCTTGAGACCATCCATCTTCCAGCTCATGGAATTCACCATCTTTTTCAATTCCGCATCCACATTGGTTTACAATCATTTGCAAAACCTCTTGGAGACATTTAGGGACTTGATCCTAACCAGGATTACATCATTTTTAAAAGTTAAATACTGATCGTAGGAACCACAAATGTACTTTAGAATCCACTTAACAGCCATCCAGTGGATTCTTCCTGGATTTGACATATACCTGCTCATAAGCCCTACAGCAAATCCTAAGTCTGGTTTTGATCCAACCATGGCGTACATTAAGCTCTCTACAACGCTTGAGTAGGGTACATTCTTCATTTTTTCATGTTCTTCCTGAGTATCCTCCCTAGTAAGACTTTTCAGTTTGTGCTATGACAAGGTTGGAGTACATACTGGTTTTGCATCCTCTATTTTGAAAGTCCTCAGAACTTTTCCAGATACTTGCTTTGAGATAGGATTAATTCTCCTTTTTCTCGGTATCGAGAAATATCCATACCTAAAATTCTTGAATCTTTCCCAAGATCTTTCATCTCGAATTCTCTATTCAATCTCTCATTTAGGTTTTGTATTACTTGTTTTTCCTTTGATGCTATTAACATGTCATCAACATACAAGAGGAGTTTCCCTGACTATGTGTCCTTCAAGTAAACAATTGGGTCATATATACTCCTGGTAAAACTTTGTTATTTCATAAAATTGTCGAACCTTAAATTCCATTGATGTGGAGACTGTTTGAGCCCATATAGAGATTTCTTTAGATGACAAACTTTATTTTCATCTCCTTTTCTTATGAAGCCTTCTGGCTGTTCCATTAGAATCCTTTCATTTGTATCTCCAGCAGAAAAGCGGGTTTTACATCCAGCAGCTCTAACTCATAATCTTTATTTTCCACCAAAGACATCATTAACCGAATTGAATTGAGACATGTTTTACCACTCGGGGGAAGATATCATTATAGACAATTCCTTCTCTTTGTTAGAATCCCTTTGCGACTAACCTTGTTTTATATCGTTGCTTTTCCACCCTTGGGATCCATTTCACTTTAAAGATCAACTTACATCCTACAAGCTTTTGATTTGGTGGCCTTTCTATAAGTGTCCATGTATTATTTTTCTTTGATGATGCCATTTCTTCTTCAGCTGCGATTTTTCCATAGGTTATTATTTCTGCTTCTCAGACCTTCTCCATAGGATTTTGGTTCCTCTGTCTCTAGCTCTGTAGCTGCTGATAAGGCGTAGGCTACTAAGTCAGAGTCTTCGAATCTGGAGTGATACAAGCCTTGATTCAAGGATGTATGCGCGTGGGCTGTTTGGAGAAGTTTAGGTGAGAAACTTGACCTTAGACTTCTTGGATAGGGGTTTTTGGGTTGGTATTCGATGGAAGGGTGAAGTGAACCACACGAGGGGTGATGAACCTCGCGATAAATCACAAACTTAGAGCTAGGAGGGCTGGTCTCAACTAGATTCTAAGCGCACAAGATTCTTGAGAGAAAACTTGTTGGGGAAAAAGTTCTATTTTTATTAATATCAAAAAGGTTGTCGAACTACAATGCTGGAAGGAGCCTTATTAATATGCTCGACAGCTTGACCTTCTAGGGTCGACCCAAATAAGAAAAGGAAAACTTACCAAAGTGCACAAAAGGAAAAGATACAAAAGTGTATAATTGAAAAAGGACCTATTCCTAAAATGTCTTTGACTCAATAAAAGTAAATATTCTAGATCCCACCCTGCAAAACAGAAAGAGGCATATATTCGAATTGAAACTTACCTTAACTTACCTCATGGCCAAGAAATGGAAGGTGGCCGTCCTTGTGGCATGCACGCGCCTTGCTCCTAGTCTTCGACTTGGAGTAGGGTTAAGAATCTTTGGGCCCTGACCTCTCTTGCCATTAAAGCCCAAGTCTCTGATGTCCCTTGTGTTGTTGAGAAGCCATTGGACTCTTCCTTGCATTTTTGGCCCATTGTCCTTAGTCGATCTTCCTCTAGGAGCTTGTCGACCCATAAGCTGAATTTGTGGAAGAGTGCCCTTGATCTGCTTCTTGTCATTGCTCCTTGAGGCACCACTGGTGTAGAGACTTCCTCTAGGTGCATTTCCTGGAGCTGGTAGCTCATTTGGTCCGAGTCTTCTTGTGTAGAGGTGGAAATGCGCGTGTACTCGGCTGGATCGGCTGTGCCGGCTGGATTGTGCGAGGTACTGGCCGGAATACCTTCAGGACCGGCCAAGTTGATCCCGGAGTTGGTGGCATCACCAAAGGGGCCGGCGGTGTCATCCATGTCGCTACCAAGTGTGCCGGAAGCTTGGGCCTCTCCGCCGGCAATGCTGGTTGCTCTGGTCCTTGTGGTCGAGGGTCCGGCGGTACTGCTTGGGCCGGTAGGCATGCCAGATGGTCCGGCTGTCTCGGGCAAGCTTCCTGGTCGGCCAGTATGGTCTCCTGGCTGGATGTACGACCTGATGTCCTCATCATCCCCTCCCTCTTCAGTAGGTTTTGTCCTCAAAACTTGTTCATCTGCATGGAAAGGGGCTAAGTCAGTAACATTGAACGTATTGGACACATTAAACTCACCTGGGAGCTTGATCCGGTAGGCGTTTTTGTTGATCCTCTCGAGCACTCTGAATGGTCATCTCCTCTTGGTGCTAGCTTGGAACTCCTTAGGTTTGGGAACCTCTCCTGCCGTAGGTGTAGCCACACCCAATCTCCTGGTTGAAAGATCACCTTCTTTCTTCCCTTGTTGGCATGAGTCACATACTGTCCGGTCCTCTTCTCCAAGTTTTCCGCTACCTTCTGGTGTAACCTCCATATGAACTCTGCCTTGGATGCTCTGTTGAGGTTGGTCATCTCAGCTGGTGGTAGTGGCGTTTGCTCCAATGGGGTGAGAGGGTTGAAGCCGTATACTACTTCAAATGGTGTCTTCTTGGTTGCTGAGTGCACGGCTCGGTTGTAAGAGAACTCTATGAATGGCAGGCACTCCACCCAAGTCTTTAGGTTCTTCCCTAGTGTAGTCCTGAGAAGAGTTGATAGTGTCCTGTTGACAACTTCAGTTTGGCCATCGGTTTGAGGATGGCAGGTGGTAGAGAAGAGTAGCTTCGTGCCTAGCTTCCTCCAAAGGGTCCTACAGAAATGGCTGAGGAACTTGGTGTCCCTGTCTGATATGATTGTCCTTGGCACTCCATGAAGCCGCACTATCTCCCTGAAGAACAGCTCGGCTGTTTGCGTGGCATCATTGATATTGGCACATGGAATGAAATGTGCCATCTTGGAGAATCTGTCCACCACTACAAATATTGCAACTTTGTGGTTGATCTTGGGCAGTCCTAGAACAAAGTCCATTGATATATCCACCCATGGATGGGTCGGTATGGGCAGTGGGAGATACAACCCGTGAGGTCTCACTCGGGACTTTGCCTTCTTGCAAGTGATGCACCTTGCACAATGAGCTTCTACTGTCCTCTTGATGTGTGGCCAGTAGAAGTGCTCCTTGACCACTACTAGAGTCTTGTCGACACCAAAGTGGCCCATGAGTCCTCCTCCATGAGCTTCTCGGATGATAAGCTCCCTCAATGATCCTTGTGGTATGCACAGCCTTCTCTCTCGGAACAAGAATCCCTCATGGATGTAAAACTTGCCATGACTCCCTGTGCCACACTCCTTGTATCTCTTAGCAAAGTCAGGATCATCCTTGTATAGGTCCTTGATGTGCTCGAATCCTAGGACCTTTGCCTCCATGGTGGATATCAAGGCAAACCTCTTTGATAGTGCATCGGCTACCACATTATCTTTGCCCTTCTTGTACTTGATGGCGTACGGGAAGGTCTCTATGAACTCCATCCACCTGGTATGTCTCCTCTTGAGATTGGTTTGCCCTCTGAGGTGTTTGAGAGTCTCATGATCAGTGTGGATCACAAACTCCTTGGACAGCAAGTAATGCTGCCAAGTCTCCAATGCTCGGACAAGGGCATGAAGCTCCTTGTCATAAGTGGGGTAGTTCAGTGAGGCACCACCTAGCTTCTCACTGAAGTATGCCACTGGTATCCCTCCTTGGGTTAGCACTGCTCCTATGCCTATTCCAGAGGCATCACATTCCACTTCAAACGTCTTGTTGAAGTCGGGCAGGACTAGAACTGGTGCATGTGTAAGGCTGTCCTTCAATGCCTAGAATGCCTTCTCCTGAGCTTCTCCCCAGCTGAATCCCACGTTCTTCTTCACTACTGCAGTCAATGGTGAGGCAATACTGCTGAAGTTGGGCACGAATCTCCTATAGAAGCTGGCCAGCCCGTGGAAGCTCCTCATGACTTGGCTGATGTTGCCTGGTGTTGGCCATTCTTGTATGGCTCGAATCTTCTCTTCATCAACCTGTAGGCCCTGTGAACTTACAACAAAACCTAAAAAGACAAGTTTATCAGTACAAAAGATGCACTTCTTGAGACTGGCATAAAGCTCTTCTTGTCGAAGGGTTTTAAGTACCATCTCAAGATGTGTGAGGTGTTTCCGTAGGCACTTACTATAAACTAGTATGCCATCAAATTAAACCACTACAAACTTACTGATGTACACCCTAAGAACTTGGTTCATAAGGCGCATGAAGGTGCTTGGGGCATTAGTCAAGCCAAATGGCATGACTGTCCACTCGTAGAGCCCTTGCTTTGTCTTGAAAGCAGTCTTCCATTCATCACCTTCTTTCATCCTGACCTGGTGGTATCCACTCTTGAGGTCTATCTTGGAGAAGACCGTGGCTCCACTCAGCTCATCTAGCATGTCATCCAGTCGTGGTATTGGATGCCGGTACTTGACTGTGATGTTGTTGATTGCTCGGCAGTCCATGCACATGCACCAAGTCCCATCCTTCTTGGGCACTAGTAGCACTGGTACGGCACATGGAATGAGGCTCTCTCGAACATAGCCTTTCTCCAGGAGCTCCTTGACTTGCTTCTCAAACTCCTTGGACTCCTTTGGACTCCTTTGGACTCATCCGGTAGGCTGGCCGGTTGGGCAGGGCTGCTCCGGGCACTAGATCAATCTGGTGTTCTATGCCACGCAAAGGCGGCAAACCTGCTGGTATCTCCTCTGGAAATATATCCTAGAACTTGTTGAGGAGAGTTGCTACTTCAGGAGGTAGCTCTACCTGTTCCTTTTCTACATTCAACACTTCCTTGAAAACCATTAGTAACATTAAATCCTTCGAGGCTAAAGCTCTCCGGACATGGCTTGGTTGAATAAGAAAATTAGACTTGATAAGTTTCTTTTCCTTACTCATTTGGAGTTATAGCTCGTGTACCTGGGCAGGAGTAAGAGGAGCCAAGCTGACCTTTCTTTTGTCATGCACAAAAGTGTAGAGATTGGTTCGGCCATCATGCCTGGTCTCTTTGTAAAACTGCCAGGGTCTTCCTAGCAGAAGATGGCCAGCTTGCATGGGCACCACGTCGCACACGACTTGGTCTTGGTACTTGCCCACACTGAATGGCAGAGTGACTTGCTCATGGATCTTGAGCTCCACATTGTCATCCAGCCATCTCAGTCTATATAGTCGAGGATGCCTTGTCTTCTCTAGACCAAGCTTATCAACCATATATGCACTAGCAACGTTAGTGCAAGAACTACCATCTATGATGAGGTTACATACCTTGCCCTTGATGGTGCAATGGCTGTGGAAGATGTTCTCCCTTTGGATGGTCTCTGAAGGATCCACCATTGCACTGAGGATGCGTCTAGTGACCAGCACTTCCCCCACATCAGGGTACTCAATGTCACCATACTCCTCTTCTGGTTCATAGTCCTCTTTATCTTGGGACTCATATTCTCCAGCCTCTGTAATCAACATGACCCGGTTGTTTGGGCACTCCCTTGAGATGTGTCCACGACCCCTACACTTGAAACAAGTGATGTCACGTGATCTTTGAGGGTTAGAAGACTTACCAGGCTCTCTCTGGTCACGGGTGGGTTCAGGAGGCTTGCTCTTGAACCTTGACTCGATCTATATGCTCTTGCCTTTGTCTACGGGCTTGGGCATGTTGCTTGGTGCCCAAGGTTTCTTAGGCTTGCTGTGGATGTCTTGGCTCTTACATTTGATGTGCTGCTCAGCCTGGACAGATAGGTGGAACAAGTCTTTGAAGTCATTGTAGATTTGCCTTTCCACCTTGCGGCTGATTCTTTCTTGGAGTCCATCCAAGAATTGTGCCATCAATGCTTCTTCATCATCATTGAGCTCCAATATGTTCCTTAGCTTCTCGAACTCTTCATAGTACTCCTCTACTGATCTAGTACCCTGCTTAAGAGTACAAAAACGACGTTGCAAGTCTCTATGAAAGTAAGGTGGAACAAACCTTTGTCGCATGAGGTCTTTCATGTCGACCCATGAGTCAATGGGCCTCATTCTCTTCCTCTTTCTGTCAGATACCTCACGATCCCACCAGATGAGGGCATTTTCCATGAGTTGTGCTACTGCCATTGAGACTCTCCTAGGCCCTGGTTGGTTGTAATTATCAAAGATATGATCCATTCTTCTCTCCCAATCTAGGTAAGCCTCGAGGTCTACTTTTCCTGCAAAACTTGGAGGAGTTAGCTTAACATCAGGATGAGTTACCCGGTTATAGGCGTGTTCATCTCCATCCTCATGATGTCTAGGAGGCATTCTTGGTCTCTGGTGAAGACCATATGGCTCAAAGCCATCATCTTCTGCCTCTGGTTGCCGTGGAGGTCCTCTCGGCCTATGGTGATAGTTATGAGGTAGTGTGTCCTCATCTCCATCTGGCTGGGGTTCCTCTTGTTCGTGCCGTGTCCTAAAGTGCTCAGGACCCTCAGGACGGTCTTGCTCAGCTCTCACGTGCCTTATGACCTGGAACCTCACCGGTCTTTCCACGCGCTCCAACCTCTCGCCTATTGATGCGAGTTGTGTTTGGAGAGTGGTGAACATGGCCATCATGGCTTCGGTTGTTTCTCTATTTTCTTCTGCCATTGCGTGCTACAAAGAAAGAAGACAAGTTAGGATGCTCCTAAATTATTAGGAGGGTTTTGCTTTTTATAAGGATTCGAAAATTTGCAAAAAGGAAAAAAATCTGAGAATTGGAAATTCAAAAATGTGAAGATTTGAAAAAAAGGAAACTTTCTTGACAACTTGTGCTAGCTGTCCAATTCGAATTCTTTTGGTATTTTTCCTATTTTCTTTTTCTTTTCTTTTTAATTTAACTTAAAAATAAAGGAAATATGATTTAAACAAAAAGGAAAACGTGAATGATAATGCAAAAGTGAATCTAAACCCTAGTGATACACGTAGAAGGCTAGATGCACTCGGTTTGGAGTTTGATGTTTTTTTTTTATTTTCTTGAATGCGACTTAAATTAATGCAAGAACTAAAAACAAAACAAGCTAAAGGATAGAAACAACCTGGTTTAGGAGCTTTAAGCTCTGATACCAAAATGATACAAGCCTTGACTCAAGGATGTATGCGCGTGGGCTATTTGGAGAAGTTTAGGTGAGAAACTCGACCTTAGACTTCTTGGATAGGGGTTTTTGGGTTGGTATTCGATGGAAGGGTGAAGTGAACCACAGGAGGGGTGATGAACCTCGTGATAAATCACAAACTTAGAGCTAGGAGGGCTGGTCTCAACTAGATTCTAAGCGCACAAGATTCTTGAGAGAAAATTTGTTGGGGAAAAAGTTCTATCTTTATTAATATCAAAAAGGTTGTCGAACTACAATGCTGGAAAGAGTCTTATTAATATGCTCGACAGCTTGACCTTCTAGGGTCGACCCAAATAAGAAAAGGAAAACTTACAAAAGTGCACAAAATGAAAAGATACAAAAGTGTATAATCGAAAAAGGACCTATTCCTAAAATTTCTTTGACTCAATAAAAGTAAATATTCTAGATCCTACCCTGAAAAACAGAAAGAGGCATATATTCGAATTGAAACTTACCTTAAATTACCTCATGGCCAAGAAATGGAAGGTGGCCGTCCTTGTGGCATGCACGCGCCTTTCTCCTAGTATTCGACTTGGAGTAGGGTTAAGAATCTTTGGGCCCTAACCTCTCTTGCCACTAAAGACCAAGTCTCTGATGTCCCTTGTGTTGTTGAGAAGCCATTGGACTCTTCCTTGCATTTTTGGCCCATTGTCCTTAGTCGATCTTCCTCTAGGAGCTTGTCGGCCCATAAGCTGGATTTGTGGAAGAGTGCCCTTGATCTGCTTCTTGTCATTACTCCTTGAGGTACCACTAGTTTAGAGACTTCCTCTAGGTGCATGTCCTGGAGCTGGTAGCTCATTTGGTCCGAGTCTTCTTGTGTAGAAGTGGAAATGCGCGTGTACTCGGCTGGATTGGCTGTGCCGGCTGGATTGTGCGAGGTACTGGCCGGAATGCTTTCAGGACCGGCCAAGTTGATCCCGGAGTTGGTGGCATCACCAGAGGGGCCGGCGGTGTCATCCACGTCGCCACCAAGTGTGCCGGAAGCTTGGGCCTCTCCGCCGGCAATGCTGGTTGCTCTGGTCCTTGTGGTCGAGGGTCCAGCGGTACTGCTTGGGCCGGCAGGCGTGCCAGATGGTCCGGCTGTCTCGGGCAAGCTTCCTGGTTGGCCAGTCTGGTCTCCTGGCTGGATGTACGACCTGATGTCCTCATCATGGAGGGAGGTCTACTGTTTTGCCTTCTTGCTCTATCTCTCACCAACAGATACCCTTCTTCATATTGATGATCTGCAAAGCTTTTTTCATCCCTTGTTTCTTTTGAACTATCTGAGTCATGATCTGAGATTGCATTTGTGGAGTTTTCTCCACCTTGATCCAATTCTCCACCTGATGGGGATGGTCCTCTGATGAGATTACGGCTGAAAGTTACCTTTTTCTTGTTGACTGATTCCTTGCTAATTGTTTCTGTTTCCTTCCTGTGGTTTATCTTCATATTATCGTATGCATTGATGCTCTTGTAGACCACTTCCTCATGGAAGACTGCGTTCCTGGTTGTCACACACTTTGACTCACTTTCTAGCCAAACTCTATATCCTTTTGCCCCAAAAGGATATCCTACAAATATTCCTTTTACGGCTTTTGGGATAGTCTTTTCCTGGACTGTATGAACATAGGCAGCACAACCAAATCTTTTAAGCTGAGAGCAATCTGGTTGCTTCCTGTCAAGATCTCTTATGAAAGTTTGAAATCTATTGAAGCATTTGGTGAACGATTTATCAGATATATTGCTGTGGATGTCGTCTCTGCCCAAAAATCTTTTTCTTATTTCAGATAACATGCTTCTTACTCTATCTATGATTCTTTTGTTTATTTGGATATCCCATTTTGCTGTGGGGTATAAATGCATGTCATGTGCTTAGTTATACCTCAGTCTTTACAGATCTTATCAAACGCAGAGTTGCAGAATTCTAATATCAAATACTTAAATTTCTTCCTAGTTTGGTTTTCCACACTCCTTTTCCATTCTGAGAACTTAGTAGTGGCTTCATCTTTTATTTTCAAAAATAATACCCAAATTTTCTTATAGGTCGATGAAGCTGATAAAGTATTTTGAACCACCAATGCTCATAGGTGTTAATGGCGAATCCCACAAGTCAGAATGTATGTAATCTAGAATGGCCTTTTTTGTTTGTATTTAGGTTGAGAATTT
Organism: Pugionium cornutum; assembly: GCA_018901935.1. Taxonomy (NCBI): domain Eukaryota; kingdom Viridiplantae; phylum Streptophyta; class Magnoliopsida; order Brassicales; family Brassicaceae; genus Pugionium; species Pugionium cornutum. The sequence continues at coordinate 17,570,116 of CM032157.1, forward strand.
CCGTTTGTGAGATTTACCAGACACACAGCTTTCGCAAAATCCCACATCACCTGATGAGGACTTCAGGTGGTACATCCAGCCAAGAGACCAGACTGGCCGAGCAGGAAGCTTGCTTGAGACAGCCGGGCCATTTGGCACGTCTGCCGGACCAAGTAGTACCGCCGGACCCTCGACCAATAGGACCAGACCGGTCAGCATTGCCGGCGGAGAGGCCCAAGCTTCCGGCACACTTGGTGGAGACGTGGATGACACCACCGGTCCCTTTGGTGATGCCACCGACTCCGGGATCAACTTGGCCGGTCCTGAAGGCATTCCGGCCAGTACCTCGCACAATCCAGCCGGTACAGCCGATCCAGCCGAGTACACGCGCATTTCCACTTCTACACAAGAAGACTCGGACCAAATGAGCTACCAGCTCCAGGACATGCACCTAGAGGAAGTCTCTAAACTAGTGGTACCTCAAGGAGTAATGACAAGAAGCAGATCAAGGGCACTCTTCCACAAATCCAGCTTATGGGCCGACAAGCTCCTAGAGGAAGATCGACTAAGGACAATGGGCCAAAAATGCAAGGAAGAGTCCAATGGCTTCTCAACAACACAAGGGACATCAGAGACTTGGTCTTTAGTGGCAAGAGAGGTTAGGGCCCAAAGATTCTTAACCCTACTCCAAGTCGAATACTAGGAGCAAGGCGCGTGCATGCCACAAGGACGGCCACCTTCCATTTCTTGGCCGTGAGGTAAGTAAGGTAAGTTTTCAATAAGAATATTTGCCTCTTTCTATTTTTCAGGGTAGGATCTAGAATATTTACATTTATTGAGTCAAAGACATTTTAGGAATAGGTCCTTTTTCGATTATACACTTTTGTATCTTTTCCTTTTGTGCACTTTTGTAAATTTTCCTTTTCTTATTTGAGTTGACCCTAGAAGGTCAAGCTGTCGAGCATATTAATAAGGCTCCTTCCAGCATTGTAGTTCAACAACCTTTTTGATATTAATAAAGATCGAATTTTCCTTCAACAAGTTATTCTCTCAAGAGACTTGTGCGCTTAGAACCTAGTTGAGACCAGCCCTCCTAGTTCTAAGTTTGTGATTTATCACGAGGTTCATCACCCCTATTGTGGTTCACTTCACCCCTCCATCCAATGCCAATCAGAAAACCCCTATCCAGAAGCTTAAGGTCGAGTTTCTCACCTAAACTTCTCCAAATAGCCCACGCGCATCCAAGCCTTGAATCGAGGCTTGTATCATCACCTATATCACATTTGGGAAGATACCCATTTCTTACCAAAATGTGCATATTCTTTCCACTAATGTGTCCAAGACGAGAATTCCATATACTAGTGATTTTCTTATTTGTTGTAGTAATGTTCACTAAGCGGTTGTTCCTTGAAGATAGTACAATCCATTAATGTACTTTCCGGAGATCACTTTCTTACCATCCTTGTGGAATTGGACTTTGTAATCTTGTCCCTCATATTTGCAACCTGACTTTTCCAACATGCCGTAAGAGATGAGATTCCTTCTCATGTTTGGCATATACGTGATCTCGCTAATAACTACCACTGAACCATCTGGATTTAATATTCTGATTTTACCTATTCGCTTCAACTCAATATGAGTATTTGCCATTAATACTTTTCCTCCATTTATTTCATCAAAATGAAACAATACCTCTTTGTTTGGGGTAATATGAAATGTGCAGCCTAAATCCATGACCCATTCTTCCTTAGAGTCTTGAGTCTTCGATGTAAGAACAAGCGGTTCTTTTATTTCATAAGTTGTGTTTGCATATTCAGTACTTCGTTTTTCCTCCTTTTCTGGACACTCCCTTTGCCAATGTCCTTCCTTCTTGCAGATAAAGCAACCTCCTTTGTTAGTCTTGATGCTGTTATATTTAGGTCTTGACCTTGACCTACCTTTGCTCCTTGCCCGTACATTCTTTCTGAAGTTTCTGTTATTATTACTTCGTTGAACTTCCTCTCTGCCCTTCCTTGAGATTCTGTGATCAGGACATCAATACCAGCTCACTAGAAGTTGAGGAAGAGTCCATTACATATTATGAGAGAAGCTCCAAAAACAAGATCAGGTACAAAAACCTTAGTAAGGTATTCAACAAGTCTGTGGCTCATAACAATCATAGAAGATGGAAGATTCCATAAAGCTGAACTTACTAAAGAATTATAAGAAGGAGGCTATGAAACAACTAAATACTATAACAATTTCACTGCTTCCCGTTTTACAAGGCTTCAGAGATACAACCTTGTTCATCATTGCTAAACAAACTTAAAAACCATTATAAGGAGTTACAAGAGACCAAGATGCATGTTTAAAATTCCTATGTTTTAATTAACAAGTTTATTTGCTTGTTTTTGTAAAAATGTGACTGTTAAGTTTAAGAATCTTCTATTTGTCATTAGGTCCTAATGTCTTGTTGTTATTTTCGCTTTAGTCATTATATTATAATGTATTTTAAGCCCTAGAAGGCACCTGCTGCTGGACTAGTATGTAAAGTCCCTTCTCAACATGTAATCACTTAAGTTTTATGAAATAAAAACCTAGTTTTTCTTTTTTTGAAAGAAGCTGATGCCTCCAACTATCTTGTGTGAGAATCTTTGAAGCTTAAGTGCTCTAGACTTATCACAGACCTTCCAGAATCTGTGTGACATCTCTCGATCCACCTCTCTACTCAATCACTTAGATCCTCTAGAAAGTGCTCTACAGCCAGATGAAGGGTCACCATCAATCTGTTCATCAACCCATCGTTCGTGAGTCTCTAGAAAATGCTGTACAGCCAGCTAGATCCTCTCGAGCAGTTTCCCTTGCTCGAACAAGCCCTCTTGTTCCTGCATCATTTGGTATCAGAGCTTAATCGCTCCTATTTAGGTTTATCTACCCCCATTTTCGTTTTTACTCTGTCATTTCCTTGTTAACTTGCTGTCAAACTGCATCTCTTCATAAAACCCATAAAAATTGAACCCTAATTTGCTTTTTTTGTGTGTTAAAAGCTAGAAGCATCATTAGTTGTTGATAGCTTGTGTTGTTGTAACTAGATCTGTCGATTTTCAGTTGTTTTCATTGTGTCTATTTGACTTCCTTGCTACTGCAACTAGATCTATCAATTTTAGTTGTTTTTGATTGTGTCTATTTGACTTCATTTGCTGCTGCAACTAGATTTGTCGATTTTCAGCTGTTTTGATTGTGTCTATTCAACTTCTTTTGCTGCTGCAACTAGATCTGTTAATTTTAAGTTCTTTTGCACTTGATCTGTTTCTTTACTGTGGGACAGATTGTGTGACTATGGGAGAACCAGTAGATGTGAATGTTGCTCAGATGCTTGCTGCTGTTCAGATTCAACTTCGGAGCCTGCAGACAAGAATAGAATAACCACCACGAATTCGCAGAAATCCTATCAAAAATATGAATGTCCAACGTGTGAATAAGGAAGAGGATGAAATAGCTGACTAAGAAGATGATCTTCCACCAGAACCTGATCATAATCATAGAATAAGAAGACAATATCAACGTGACAGAAAAAAAGTAGAAGAATCTTAGCATGGAAACAGAGACGTAAAGCTCACAGCACCAAACTTTTCTGCAAAGGTTAATCCAGATGCCTACCTTGATTGGAAAAAGCGTATGGAATACATATTTGAGTATTACAACTACTCAGATCAGAGAAAAATGTCTCTAGCAGCTGCTCAACTCAGTGAAAGCGCTCTAGCTTAGTGGGACAAAGATTTGTCTGAAATAAGAAGACATAGACATGGTCAGATCACTACTTGGGAAGATATATCCATGCATACTACTACAGAGAGTTGTAGAAGTAATTTAGAAAATCAACTCAAGGTTGTAAATCTGTTGAAGAATACTTTGATGAGTTTAAAATGCTTAGAAACAGATTGGAGACCGAAGATTCAAAAGAAACTCAATTCCTAGATGGTCTGCAAGATCAAATTCCTAGAAAAGTGGAGAGACAAACCTATCATGATCTGGACGAGTTGCTGCATCTTGCGGTTCAGGCCGAGCAACACATAAAAAGGAATACTATCTCAGCAAATCGTAGCAAGTCTACCTGGAATCAACAACCTCAAAAGAGTCTGGACAAAGAAAAGACAATCAACATAGAATCTAGATTCAAGAAATCCATAGCTGAAACGTCTAAAAACAACAAACCAGAGCAAGGTAAAACTCCAACTCAAAGATCTCATTACATAACCTGTTTTAAATGTCAAGGAAAAGGCCACTATGCAAGAGAATGTCCAAACCAGAGAGTTATGATCCTTAAATCAAATGGAGAATATGAATCTCAAGATGAAGAGGAGTATAAACCAAAAAACTCTAAAGAAGAAGTTGTGGATTATCCTGATACCGGAGAGCTTCTAATTACAAGGAGATCCCTCAGTACTCATTTTGAAATAGAAACTATACAAAGAGAAAATATTTTCCATTCTCAGTGCACAATATATTCTAAGGTATGTAGATTGATCATAGATGGTGGTTCTTGTACTAACGTAGCCAGCAAGTATTTGGTTGATAAGTTAGGGTTACAAAAGACAAAGAATCCTCTATCATACAAGCTCAAATGGCTGAACGATGAAACTAAGCTAAAAATCGAAGAACAAGTCACCATACCATTCAGCATAGGCAAGTATGTAGATCAAGTTGTGTGTGACGTGGTGCCTATGCTAGCTGGACATCTAATTCTAGATCGTCCATGGCCATTTGACAAAGAAGCATTACACAATGGACGCTCCAATCACTATAACTTTATGCACAATAACAAGAAACATAGCTGAGCACCTTTAACTCCGCATGAAGTGCATGAGATGCAACGAACTATGTATACAGGAGAAAAGCTAAATAAAACTACCCTTTGTATAACACTTGCCCTTTTTTTTGAAATCTCTTGATTGTAAAGAATAGGTGCAACTAATAATCTTTAAAAAAGTATTGTTTTCAGGACAAGAAAAGGAGGAACTCCCTACTGCTATTCTAGAGCTTCTTTAAAAATTCACTGGCGTTTTCCAGAAGAGAGAATTGCCACCTATAAAAGGAATCGAGCATCAGATTGATCTTGTTATTGGAGCACCTGTGCCAAACCGAGCTGCCTATAGAGTGAATCCAGAAGAAGCAAAGGAGCTGGAAAGACAAGTACAAGACTTAATGTCTAAGGGCTATATCCGAGAAAGTCAAAGCCCATGTGATGTTCTTGTTCTTCAAGTGCCTAAGAAAGATGGAACTTGAAGAATGTGTGTTGATTGTAGAGCAATCAACAATATCACTGTCAAATACCGACATCCAATTCCAAGACTTGATGACATGCTAGATGAATTCAATGGAGGAACTATCTTCTCAAAAATTGGTCTAAGAAGTGGATATCAGTAGGTGAGAATGAAAGAAGGTGATGAATGGAAGACAATGTTTAAAACCAAACAAGGATTATATGAATGTCTAATAATGCCATTTGGACTCCCAAACGCTCCAAGTACATTCATGAGACTCATGAACCACGTCCTAAGAGAATTTATCTGTAAGTTCGTAGTGGTTTATTTTGATGACATTCTAATCTATAGCTCTATTCTTGAAAATTACTTATGACATCTTGAGCAAGCATTTGAAATGTTGGCTGAAAACCTTTATACTAACCTTAAGAAATGTACTTTCTGCACTGATCAAGTTGTATCCTAGGATTTTTTGTAAGTTCCCAGGACTTAAAGGTCGATGAAGAAAAGATCAAAACAATTCAAGATTGGCCAACCCCAATAAAAATCGGACATGTGAGGAGTTTCCATGGATTGGCTAGTTTCTATAGAAGATTCACAAAATTTTGTAACTAATTTGCGACTACATTGTATCCGTAGTCGCAAATCAGTCCCAAATATTTGTAACTAATTTGCGACTATATGTAAATTTTTTGAAAACAAAATAGATGTAGTCGCAAATTAGTCACAAATATGTGAGACTGATATGCGACTAATTTGCGACTACACCCGAATTATATGCGACTAATTTACGAAAATGCTGGTGTAGCGTTCGACAGTTCACCAGCGGCATCGTTATCCCGCATAAAGATGCGAAAGCGGGATCCATCCTTTGGAAATACCCGACGAGCATCTCCAAGTTGTTAATTTTTTTTTTGGTTTTCCTTTTGGACTTCCTGCATCTTCCGATTTCAACATATGCGCATTTTGTTATTCAATACGCATATTACGTGCGTTTTGTTCTTTGATTTGTCGTTGTGCGGCTAGGAGTTGATCCTGAAACGCAACAAAGTTGGAGGTAGTGGATTGGAAGCCACTATGCCTGCCTGACCCGTGCATGCGGTTTAGGCTACCGAGTCCGTAAAGACGGCCTCGGTCATCGGCAACGAAGGGCTACAAAAAATTAATAAAATGATTAGAATAATTTTATTTTATTTAGTGTACATTAAAAAAAATTAAAACATTTTTTTTACCTAAATGAAGATTTTATTCTTCTCATCTTGAGTCAGCTTAATTCGCTGGGAAGTTCCGTCGGACGTTTCAGTTGCATCGACCTCCACGATCACCATCTTTTTTTGGATGTTTCGTTTGTATGATTCACCGATTTGTTTAGCTTTCAAATCGACATAGGAACCATCCTGCCGAGTCTGACTCTTTATAAAGATCTCACCAATTGAAACCGGTCGTCCCAAATTATTTTTCTAAATATTAAAATAAATTATTAATAAATAACAATTAAATTTAGATTTAAATATTTTAAAGTATTTACTATTTCCTGTTGGATCTGGATGTAGGATTTTTGGCACGACAACGCTTATGCGGACCAAGGCCATCCCGACAGGAGTTGTGGTTATTGAAGGATTTGCTACTTCTCTCATTTGACGTTTCTGTTTCCCACTAGTCTGTCATGGTTTTGTACAGATTCGGAGAAATCCACCTGGTACGTTTGCCAGTTGTATGAACCATACTCACCATCCCTTTCATATGTCGTATACAGACGAAGTCAAACTCCTTCCGTACCACCGTGTGATCATAGGATCACAGGTGTACGATTGCTTTGAAATTTAAAATATATAATCAATTTTAGTAATTATTAAATTTTATTAAATAACTTTTTTTTTTAAAATATACTTACAGCAAATTCGATGAAGTATTTTTATTGGCGTTTAGCTGGTATGACCGTCCAATTGTAGTAGAGGCCATCAAATTTGTTTTTCAAAATTTTTTGAAATTTGACTGGTTATTGCCTCTTTGTATCGGCCAAACCTAATATTTTAATATATTAAAGTTTTTAAATTTCAAATAAACTTTAATAAATTTTTAATAATTAATTTTAATTACATAAATTAAAATATGAAACATTTATGACTCTTCAAGTCGTGTTTGGTGCCATCACTGTTAGGTACTGGTCCTAGAAACCGATTAGATGGTTCAGTTTGTAACAAACTACCTAACGATTCTAGAAACCGATTAGATGGTTCAGTTTCATGAACCGTATGAGGAGTGAAGGTGTACTGAGGTGGTAGGCAGGATACCGCTCTATAAGCGGTAGGTGAGAGGTTCGAGGAGGCCAAAAAGTTACCACGGCCAGAAGACGACGGAATTTGTCATCTTCCACGACCTTTCATCGACGTACTGCTATTTGCCATTGGATACTGGTTTTTTGTTGGAATTGAGTTAAGTGTTTTTGAGAGGATTTTAGAAAGTGAAGATTGTTTGAAATGTGAAAATGAGGGAAAAGAGTCACGTATTTATAGATTTTTTTGCGATCATACATGTGGTCGCAAATCAGTGGTAAAATACAAAATTAAATACGTGGTCGCAAATCAATCGCAAATTTGCGATTGATTTGTGACCACCAACTAATTTGGTGGAATCGAAAATTCTCGAAAATCTTCAACTCCCACCAAATTAGTTAGTGGTCGCAAATCAGTGGCAAATTTGCGACTGATTTGCAACCACCAATTAATTTGGTGGGAATCGAAAAATTTGTAGAATTTTTGATTCCCACCGAATGTAGTGATGTTGTAAATCAGTCGCAAATTTGCTATTGATTTGCGACCACGTATTTATATTCAATTTTAAGTAGTAGTCGCAAATCAGTCACAAATGTGCGACTGATTTGCGACTACCATTAAATGGAGGAGATAAAAATTTTCGGAAATTTTCATCTCCCACAATTTTAATCCGTGGTCACTGATTTGCGACTACTACTTTAAAAATTGAATTTAATCTGATTTTCATATGTGGTCACAAATTGGTCGTAAATGTGCGACTGTTCCCAATGTGTCCACATCTTATTTTTGTGACCAATTTGACACATTCCCAATGTAGTGGCAATGTGGTGGCAAAATAGTCACAATTAATAGCCTAAACCCTAAATTATATGATTTTGTTGAATACAATGAATTATACAAGATTGATAACATCATTAGGAGTTGTAAAAACTTCAATTACTAAGTAAACAACAACATTTGAAAAATTTACTAAATTTACATATTATTTCCCTAAAACACTTAACAAATTCCATTAACCTTATACCTCTTATATACACTTCATATGTTTCAAACATTTACATCAAACACAAATATGATTTTATTTATATTAATATGATTTTGTCTATATTAATATGATTTTGTTTATATTTGGCCACCTATAATTGTTAGTACTTACATAGAAATGCAAAAATAAGTTGTAAATGTGAAAAAAACATTGGAAAAATATACATTTACCCTATGTAGTGGTAAATTAGCCGCTATTTTGTGACTAATTTGTGACCACATCAGATATTTTTGAACACGTGATCGCAAATTGCTCACAAATGTGCGACTGATTTTCGACCACGGGTTATTGTTGTGACCAATTTGCCACCACATTCCCAATGTAGTGGTAATGTGGTGGCAAATTGGTTGCAAATAATATCCCAAATCATAAATTATATGATTTTGTTGAGTAATATGATTTATAGAAGATTGATAACATTATAAGGAGTTGTACAAACTTCAATTACTAAGTAAACAACAACATTTTACAAATTTACCAAATTTACATATCATTTACCTTAAACACTTAACACATTCCTTTAACCTTATACCTCTTATATAAACTTCAAATGTTTCTAACATATACATCAACACAAATATGATTTTGTTTATATTTGGCCACTTATAATGGTTAGTACTTACCTAGAAATGCAAAAATAAGTTGTAAATATGAAAAATACATAGGAAAATGTGATTTTTCTTTATGTAATCGCAAAGTGGTCGCTATTTTGTGACCAATTTGCGACCACGGTAGAAATTTTGAACACGTGGTCGCAAATTGGTCGCAAAATGTATGAAATGTAAATTAGTTATATATATATATAACCAAATTAATTTATCGAATTTTACGTACGTAATAGATATAAATTAACATATATTTATAGTTAATTATTTACGTACGTACCTAGAATAAATGGTTTGTATTTGTAGTATTTCCTTGATGATAAGACATCTACGACGCCATTTTCCGACTTCTGAGTTCCTTTCAAAAGCGTAGGATCTTACCACTCACATTTAAAAAGTGTGATATTCAAATTTAGGAGCGCAACATAATCAAGTTGAATGATATCTCTTAAAATCCCGTAGAAATTAGCTTCATTAGATGCATCTGAGTAATTGTCTCCCTTGACACAAATGTCATAGTTACATGTCTTTCTCCTGTGTTCATGTTTTTTTGTGTGCAACATATAACCTCTTGTAAAATAGATCGGCTAAGTTGACGCTTTATTAATCAGCCCTTGAACTAATTCTTAAGCCCATATCGAAAAGACGCGTGGATTTGTTGAAATGCATGCATTGACCTATGATCATATATATATATATATATATATATAAATTAGTACTTCAAAATTAAAAAATTTAATATAATATATATATATATATACATGTGAATTAATTACACATATATAATCTAGAACCCATATGTGGAACTCTTCCTCTTTTTTCGATGAAATGTCATCTTCCGAAAGATATGGATACATACAACGAATGTGATCTTCAAATATGCTACAAAATTAAATATGAAAAACTAATATATATTGCTAAATTAAAATAAAATTGTAATGTAATAAATAAAATTGTTTTCGCAGTATTTACCTCTCTAGTAGCTGAAAATATTCACAATTTCGCAAAATATATGCATGTGCATATTTGTATTCTTTTTCGGAGAGCCATATTTCTTTAGATTTACCACTTGGACGACCAATGTGAGTAAATATATCCAGCACTCCGGGATCCATATATACAACGACGTCACCTTCATCGAATCTGTTAGACCTATATATGTATATATATTAATTATCCTTATAAATAAAATAATTAATTAATAAACACAATAATTTATGGTTACTACGTACCTGTTTTTGGTGCGTATGTGGGAAGCAAAATAATGTTCCAAGAAGTAAGATATCTCATCATTCAGATGTTCTTAGAGGATTGATAGTTTTTATTCGCCGTATAAAATTTGTTCGCTTGTCAATGATTGTGGAAGATTGTCATTCAAAGCGTGCTTCCCCTTTAAAAAATTTGTTTTATTTTTCTATAACGGATGACCCTTATGAAGAAACCTTCTGTGACAATCAAACCAACACATCTTTCTACCATTTGGTAATTGAAATGCCTTCGTATCATGCATACAAATTGGACAAGACAGTCTACCATGCATTTTCCATCCTGACAACATTCCATAAGCTGGAAAATCACTTATTGTCCATAGTAACACGACTTTTAGATTGAAAGTTTGATTCAACGATACATCGTATGCATCAACTCCCGTAGAACAAAATTCTTTCAACTTATTAATCAAAGGTCAGAGGAATATATCCAGACTAGCGTGTGGATGATTTGGCCTCGAATTCAGAATTGTTAGAAACAAGTACTCTTTCTTCATACACATATCCGGTGGCAAGTTATATGGTGTGATAATCACCGGACATAATGAATGATTTTGAGACATCCCAAATGGATTGAACCCATCAGTACATAGGCCAAGATAAACGTTTCGAGATTCAGCAGCAAATCTTGGATGTAGATATTGAAAATTTTTCCACTCCGTAGCATCAGATGTATGACTCATTTCTCCATCTTTTGCTTCATGCTCTGCGTGCCACCTCATTGCCTCTGCGGTTTTCTCGCTTTGATACATTTATGAGGACATCAGGTCGTACATCCAGCCAGGAGACCAGACTGGCCGACCAGGAAGCTTGCCCGAGACAGCAGGACCATCTGGCGCGCCTGCCGGACCAGACAGTACCGCCGGACCCTCGACCTATAGGACCAGACCGGTCAACATTGCCGGCGGAGAGGCCCAAGCTTCCGGCACACTTGGTGGGGACGTGGATGACACCGCCGGTCCCTCTGATGACACCGCCGACTCTGGGATCAACTTGGCCGGTCCTAAAGTCATTCCGGCCAGTACCGCGCACAATCCAGCCGGTACAGCCGATCCAGCCGAGTACACGCGCACTTCCACTTCTACACAAGAGGACTCGGACCAAATGAGCTACCAGCTCCAGGACATGCACTTAGAGGAAGTCTCAACACCAGTGGTACCTCAAGGAGCAATGACAAGAAGCAGATCAATGACACTCTTCCATAAATTCAGCCTATGGGTCGACAAGCTCCTAGAGGAAGATCGACTAAGGACAATGGGCCAAAATTACAAAGAAGAGTCCAATAGCTTCTCAACAACACAAGGGACATCAGAGACTTGGGCTTTAGTGGTAAGAGAGGTCAGGGCCCAAAGATTCTTAACCCTACTCCAAGTCGAAGACTAGGAGCAAGGCGCGTGCATGCCACAAGGACGGCCACCTTCCATTTCTTGGCCGTGAGGTGAGTTAAGGTATGTTTACATTCGAATATATGCCTGTTTCTGTTTTGCAGGGTAGGATCTAGTTGCTTTACATTTTTGAGTCAAGAACATTTTAGGGATAGGTCCTTTTTCGGTTATACACTTTTGTATCTTTTCCTTTTGTGCACTTTTGTAAACTTTCCTTTACTTTATTTGTGTCGACCCTAGAAGGTCAAGCTGTCGAGCATATTAATAAGGCTCCTTCCAGCATTGTAGTTCGACAACCTTTTTGCTAATTAATAAAGATCGAATTTTCTTTACAAGTTATTCTCTCAAAGAAGCTTGTGCGCTTAGAACCTAGTTGAGACCAGCCCTCCTAGCTCTAAGTTTGTGATTTATCACGAGGTTTATCACCCCTCGTGTGGTTCACTTCACCCTTCCATCTTTTACCAACCAGAAAACCCCCATCCAGAAGCCTAAGGTTGAGTTTCACACCTAATCTTCTACAAACAGCCCACGCGCATACATCCTTGAATCAAGGCTTGTATCATTTTGGTATCAGAGCTTAAAGCTCCTAAACCAGGTTGTTTCTATCTTTTTGCTTGTCTTGTTTTTAGTTCTTGCATTAGTTTAAGTCGCATTCAAGAAAAAATAAAAAAAAAACATCAAACTCCAAACCGAGTGCATCTAGCCTCCTACGTGTATCACTAGGGTTTAGATTCACTTTTGCATTGCCATTCACGTTTTCCTTTTTGTTTAATTCATATTTCCATTAATTTTAAGTTAAATTAAAAAGAAAAGAAAAGAAAAGAAAAAGGAAAGAAAAGAGAATAGGAAAATACCAAGATATTTCGAATTGGACAGCTAGCACAAGTTGTCTAGGAAGTTTCCTTTTTCTTGTAGTCGAATTTCCTTTCCTTAGGATTTTTCCTTTTTGCAATTTTTTCAAACCCCATATAAAAAGAAAACCCTCCTAATAATTTAGGAGCACCCTAATTTGTCTTCTTTCTTTGTAGCACACCATGGGAGAAGAGAATAGAGATGCAGCCGAAGCCATGATGGCCATGTTCACCACACTCCAAACACAACTCGCATCCATAGGCGAGAGGTTGGAGCGCGTGGAAAGACCGGTGAGATTCCAGGCCATAAGGCATGTGAGAGCTGAGCAAGACCGTCCTGAGGGTCCTGAGTACCTTAGGACACGGCACGAACAGGAGGAACCCCAGCCAGATGGAGATGAGGACACACAACCTCATAACTATCACCATAGGCCGAGAGGACCTCCACGCCAACCAGAGGCAGAAGATGATGGCTTTGAGCCATATGGTCTTCACCAGAGACCAAGAATGCCTCCTAGACGTCATGAGGATGGAGATGAACACACCTACAACCGGGTAATTCATCCTGATGTTAAACTAACTCCTCCAAGTTTTGCAGGAAAAGTAGAACCCGAGGCTTACCTCGATTGGGAGAAGCGAATGTATCATATCTTTGATCACTACAACCAACCAGGACCTAGGAGAGTCTCAATGGCAGTAGCACAACTCACGGACAATGCCCTCATCTGGTGGGATCGTGAGGTATCTGACAGAAGGAGGAAGAGAATGAGACCCGTAGACTCATGGGTCGACATGAAAGACCTCATGCGACAAAGGTTTGTTCCACCTTACTTTCATAGAGATTTGCAACGTCGTTTTCGTACTCTTAAGCAGGGTACCAGATCAGTAGAAGAATACTATGAAGAGTTCGAGAAGTTAAGGAACAGATTGGAGCTCAATGATGATGAGGAAGCATTGATGGCACAATTCTTGGATGGACTCCAAGAAAGGATCAGCTGCAAGGTGGAAATGCAAATCTACAACGACTTCAAAGACTTGTTCCACCTATCTGTGCAAGCTGAGCAGCACATCAAACGTAAGAGCCAAGACATCCGCAGCAAGCCTAAGACACCTTGGGCACCAAGCAACATGCCCAGGGCCGTGGACAAAGGCAAAAGCATAGAGATCGAGTCAAGGTTCAAGAGCAAGCCTCCTGAACCCACCCGTGACCAGAGAGAGCCTGGTAAGTCTTCTAACCCTAAAAGATCACGTGACATAACTTGTTTCAAGTGTAGGGGACGTGGACACATCTCAAGGGAGTGCCCAAACAACCGAGTCATGCTATTTACGGAGGCAGGAGAGTATGAGTCCCAAGATGAAGAGGACTATGAACCAGAAGGAGAGTATGGTGACATTGAGTACCCTGATGTGGGGAAGTGCTGGTCACTAGGCGTATCCTCAGTGCAATGGTGGATCCTTCAGAGACCATCCAAAGGGAGAACATCTTCCACAGCCGTTGCACCATCAATGGCAAGGTATGTAACCTCATCATAGATGGTGGTTCTTGCACTAACGTTGCTAGTGCGTATATGGTTGATAAGCTAGGTCTAGAGAAGACACGGCATCCTCGACCATATAGACTGAGATGGCTCGATGACAAAGTGGAGCTAAAGATCCATGAACAAGTCATTGTACCATTCAGTGTGGGCAAGTACCAGGATCAAGTCGTGTGCGACGTGGTGCCCATGCAAGCTGGCCATCTTCTACTAGGAAGACCATGGCAGTTTGACAAAGAGACCAGGCATGATGGCCGAACCAATCTCTACACCTTCGTGCATGACAAGAGAAAGGTCAGCCTAGCTCCTCTTACACCTGCCCAAGTACATGAGCTACAACTCCAAATGAGTAAAGAAAAGAAACTTATCAAGTCTAATTTTCTTATTCAACCAAGTCATGTCCGGAGAGCTTTAGCCTCGAAAGATTTAATGTTACTAATGGTTTTCAAGGAAGTGTTGAGTATAGAACAGGGACAGGTAGAGCTACCTCCTGAAGTGGCAACTCTCCTCAACAAATTCCAGGATGTATTTCCAGAGGAGATACCAGCAGGCTTGCCTCCTTTACGTGGCATAGAACACCAAATTGATCTAGTGCCCGGAGCAGCCCTGCCCAACCGGCCAGCCTACCGGATGAGACCAGAGGAGTCCAAGGAGCTTGAGAAGCAAGTCAAGGAGCTCCTGGAGAAGGGATATGTTCGAGAGAGCCTCAGTCCATGTGTTGTACCAGTGCTACTAGTGCCCAAGAAGGATGGGACTTGGCGCATGTGCGTGGACTGCCTAGCAATCAACAACATCACAGTCAAGTATAGGCATCCAATACCACGACTGGATGACATGCTAGATGAGCTGAGTGGAGCCACGGTCTTCTCCAAGATAGACCTCAAAAGTGGATACCACCAGCTAAGAATGAAGGAAGGTGATGAGTGGAAGACTGCTTTCAAGACAAAGCAAGGGCTCTCAAGTGGACAGTCATGCCCTTTGGCTTGACTAATGCCCCAAGCACCTTCATGCGCCTTATGAACCAAGTTCTTAGGGCGTACATCAGTAAGTTCGTAGTAGTTTACTTTGATGACATTTTGGTTTATAGTAAGTGCCTACGGGAACACCTCACACATCTTGAGATGGTACTTAAAACCCTTCGATAAGAAGAGCTTGATGAGGACATCAGGTCGTACATCCAGCCAGGAGACCAGACTGGCCGACCAGGAAGCTTGCCCGAGACAGCAGGACCATCTGGCGCGCCTGCCGGACCAGACAGTACCGCCGGACCCTCGACCTATAGGACCAGACCGGTCAACATCGCCGGCGGAGAGGCCCAAGCTTCCGGCACACTTGGTGGGGACGTGAATGACACCGCCGGTCCCCCTGATGACACCGCCGACTCCGGGATCAACTTGGCCGGTCCTGAAGTCATTCCGGCCAGTACCGCACACAACCCAGCCGGTACAGGCCATCCAGCCGAGTACACGCACACTTCCACTTCTACACAAGAGGACTCGGACCAAATGAGCTACCAGCTCCAGGACATGCACTTAGAGGAAGTATCTACACCAGTGGTACCTCCAGGAGCAATGACAAGAAGCAGATCAAGAGCACTCTTCCACAAATTCAGCTTATGGGTCGACAAGCTTCTAGAGGAAGAGCAGCTAAGGACAATGGGCCAGAAGAGCAAATTAGAGTCCAAAGGCTTCTCAACAACACAAGGAACATCAGAGACGTGGGCTTTAGTGGCAAGAGAGGTCAAGGCCCAAAGATATTTAACCCTACTCCAAGTCGAAGACTAGGAGCAAGGCGCGTGAATGCCACAAGGACGGCCACCTTCCATTTCTTGGCCATGAGGTGAGTTAAGGTAAGTTTACATTCGAAGATATGCCTCTTTCTGTTTTGCAGGGTAGGATCTAGTTGCTTTACATTTTTGAGTCAAGAACATTTTAGGAATAGGTCCTTTTTCGGTTATACACTTTTGTATTTTTTTCCTTTTGTGCACTTTTGTAAACTTTCCTTTTTCTTATTTGAGTCGACCCTAGTAGGTCAAGCTGTCGAGCATATTAATAAGGCTCCTTCCAGCATTGTAGTTCGACAACCTTTTTGATTATTAATAAAGTAGAACTTTTTCCCTACAAGTTTTCTCTCTAAGAATCTTGTGTGCTTAGAACCTAGTTGAGACCAGCCCTCCTAGCTCTAAGTTTGTGATTTATCACGAGGTTCATCACCCCTCGTGTGGTTCACTTCACCCCTCCATCGTTTACCAACCAGAAAACCCATATCCAGAAGCCTAAGGTCGAGTTTCTCACCTAATCTTCTACAAACAGCCCACGCGCATCCAAGCCTTGAATCGAGGCTTGTATCATTTTTGGTATCAGAGCTTAAAGCTCCTAAACCAGGTTGTTTCTATCCTTTTGCTTGTTTTGTTTTGTGTTCTTGCATTAGTTTAAGTCGCATTCAAGAAAAATCAAAAATATAACCTCAAACTCCAAACCGAGTGCATCTAGCCTCCTACGTGTATCACTAGGGTTTAGATTCACTTTTTGCATTGCATACACGTTTTCCTTTTTGTTTAATTCATATTTCCTTTATTTTTAAGTTTAATTAAAAAGAAAAGAAAAAGAAAATAGAAAAGATACTAAAAGAATTCGAATTGGACAGCTAGCACAAGTTGTCTAGGAAGTTTCCTTTTTTCGAATTTCCTTTCTTTAGAATTTTTCCTTTTGCATTTTTTCAAACCACATATAAAAAGAAAACTCTCCTAATAATTTAGGAGCATCCTAATTGTCTTCTTTCTTTGTAGCACACATGGGAGAAGAGAATAGAGACGCAGCTGAAGCCATGATGGCCATGTTCACCACACTCCAAACACAACTCGCATCCATAGGCGAGAGGTTGGAGCGCGTGGAGAGACCAGTAAGGTTCCAGGCCATAAGGCACGTGAGAGCTGAGCCAGATCGTCCTGAGGGTCCTGAGTACCTTAGGACACGGCACGAACAGGAGGAACCCCAGCCAGATGGAGATGAGGACACGCAACCTCATAACTATCACCATAGGCCGAGAGGACCTCCACGGCAACCAGAGGCAGAAGATGATGGCTTTGAGCCATATGGTCTTCACCAGAGACCAAGAATGCCTCCTAGACATCATGAGGATGGAGATGAACACGCCTATAACCGGGTAACTCATCCTGATGTTAAGCTAACTCCTCCAAGTTTTGCAGGAAAAGTAGACCTCGAGGCTTACCTAGATTGGGAGAGAAGAATGGATCATATCTTTGATAATTACAACCAACCAGGGCCTAGGAGAGTCTCAATGGCAGTAGCACAACTCATGGAAAATGCCCTCATCTGGTGGGATCGTGAGGTATCTGACAGAAAGAGGAAGAGAATGAGGCCCATTGACTCATGGGTCGACATGAAAGACCTCATGCGACAAAGGTTTGTTCCACCTTACTTTCATAGAGACTTGCAACGTCGTTTTTGTACTCTTAAGCAGGGTACTAGATCAGTAGAGGAGTACTATGAAGAGTTCGAGAAGCTAAGGAACATATTGGAGCTCAATGATGATGAAGAAGCATTGATGGCACAATTCTTGGATGGACTCCAAGAAAGAATCAGCCGCAAGGTGGAAAGGCAAATCTACAATGACTTCAAAGACTTGTTCCACCTATCTGTCCAGGCTGAGCAGCACATCAAATGTAAGAGCCAAGACATCCACAGCAAGCCTAAGAAACCTTGGGCACCAAGCAACATGCCCAAGCCCGTAGACAAAGGCAAGAGCATATAGATCGAGTCAAGGTTCAAGAGCAAGCCTCCTGAACCCACCCGTGACCAGAGAGAGCCTGGTAAGTCTTCTAACCCTCAAAGATCACGTGACATCACTTGTTTCAAGTGTAGGGGTCGTGGACACATCTCAAGGGAGTGCCCAAACAACCGGGTCATGTTGATTACAGAGGCTGGAGAATATGAGTCCCAAGATAAAGAGGACTATGAACCAGAAGAGGAGTATGGTGACATTGAGTACCCTGATGTGGGGGAAGTGCTGGTCACTAGACGCATCCTCAGTGCAATGGTGGATCCTTCAGAGACCATCCAAAGGGAGAACATCTTCCACAGCCGTTGCACCATCAATGGCAAGGTATGTAACCTCATCATAGATGGTGGTTCTTGCACTAACGTTGCTAGTGCGTATATGGTTGATAAGCTAGGTCTAGAGAAGACACGGCATCCTCGACCATATAGACTGAGATGGCTCGATGACAAAGTGGAGCTAAAGATCCATGAACAAGTCATTGTACCATTCAGTGTGGGCAAGTACCAGGATCAAGTCGTGTGCGACGTGGTGCCCATGCAAGCTGGCCATCTTCTACTAGGAAGACCATGGCAGTTTGACAAAGAGACCAGGCATGATGGCCGAACCAATCTCTACACCTTCGTGCATGACAAGAGAAAGGTCAGCCTAGCTCCTCTTACACCTGCCCAAGTACATGAGCTACAACTCCAGATGAGTAAGGAAAAGAAACTTGTCAAGTCTAACTTTTTTATTCAACCTAGTCATGTCTGGAGAGCTTTAGCCTCAAAGGACTTAATGTTACTAATGGTTTTCAAGGAAGTGTTGAGTATAGAACAGGGAGAGGTAGAGCTACCTCATGAAGTAGCAACACTCCTCAACAAATTCCAGGATGTATTTCCAGAAGAGATACCAGCAGGCTTGCCTCCTTTACGTGGCATAGAACACCAGATAGATCTAGTGCCCGGAGCAGCCCTGCCCAACCGGCCAGCCTACCGGATGAGTCCAGAGGAGTCCAAGGAGCTTGAGAAGCAAGTCAAGGAGCTCCTGGAGAAGGGATATGTTCGAGAGAGCCTCACTCCATGTGCTGTACCAGTGCTACTAGTGCCTAAGAAGGATGGGACTTGGCACATGTGCGTGGACTGCCGAGCAATCAACAACATCACAGTCAAGTATAGGCATCCAATACCACGACTGGATGACATGCTAGATGAGCTGAGTGGAGCCACGGTCTTCTCCAAGATAGACCTCAAAAGTGGATACCACCAGGTAAGAATGAAGGAAGGTGATGAGTGGAAGACTGCTTTCAAGACAAAGCAAGGGCTCTACGAGTGGACAGTCATGCCATTTGGCTTGACTAATGCCCCAAGCACCTTCATGCGCCTTATGAACCAAGTTCTTAGGGCGTACATCAGTTTTGTTGTGAGTTCACAGGGCCTACAGGTTGATGAGGAGAAGATTCGAGCCATACAAGAATGGCCAACACCAGGAAACATCAGCCAAGTAAGGAGCTTCCACGGACTGGCCAGCTTCTATAGGAGATTCGTGCCCAACTTCAGCAGTATTGCCTCACCTGACGGCAGTAGTGAAGAAGAACGTGGGATTCAGCTGGGGAGAAGCTCAGGAGAAGGCATTCCAGGCCTTGAAGGACAGCCTTACACACGCACCAGTGCTAGTCCTTCCCGACTTCAACAAGACGTTTGAAGTGGAGTGTGATGCCTCTGGAATAGGCATAGGAGCAGTGCTAACCCAAGGAGGGAGACCAGTGGCATACTTCAGTGAGAAGCTAAGTGGTGCCTCACTGAACTACCCAACTTATGACAAGGAGCTTTATGCCCTTGTCCGAGCATTGGAGACTTGGCAGCATTACTTGCTGTCCAAGGAGTTTGTGATCCACACTGATCATGAGACTCTCAAACACCTCAGAGGGCAAACCAATCTCAAGAGGAGACATGCCAGGTGGATGGAGTTCATAGAGACCTTTCCGTACATCATCAAGTACAAGAAGGGCAAAGATAATGTGGTAGCCAATGCACTATCAAGGAGGTTTGCCTTGATATCAACCATGGAGGCAAAGGTCCTAGGGTTCGAGCACATCAAGGATCTATACAAGGATGATCCTGACCTTGCTGAGAGCTACAAGGAGTGCAGCACAGGGAGTCATGGCAAATTCTACATCCATGAGGGATTCTTGTTCCGAGAAAGAAGGCTGTGCATACCACAGGGATCACTAAGGGAGCTTATCATCCGAGGAGCTCATGGAGGAGGACTCATGGGCCACTTTGGTGTCGACAAGACTCTAGCAGTGGTCAAGGAGCACTTCTACTGGCCACACATCAAGAGGACAGTAGAAGCACATTGTGCAAGATGCATCACTTGCAAGAAGGCAAAGTCCCGAGTGCAACCTCACGGGTTGTATCTCCCACTGCCCATACCAACACATCCATGGGTGGACATCTCGATGGATTTTGTTCTAGGTCTGCCCAAGATCAACCACAAAGATGCAATCTTTGTAGTGGTGGACAGATTCTCCAAGATGGCACATTTCATCCCATGTGCCAATGTCAATGATGCCACGCAAACAGCTGAGCTGTTCTTCAGAGAGATAGTACGGCTTCATGGAGTGCCAAGGACCATCGTATCAGATAGGGACACCAAGTTCCTCAGCCATTTCTGGAGGACCCTTTGGAGAAAGCTAGGCACGAAGCTACTCTTCTCAACCACTTGCCATCCTCAAACCGATGGCCAAACTGAAGTTGTCAACAGGACCCTATCAACTCTTCTCAGAACAACACTAGGGAAGAATCTAAAGACTTGGGTGGAGTGCCTGCCATTCATTGAGTTCGCCTACAACCGAGCGTGCACTCAGCAACTAAGAAGACCCCATTTGAAGTGGTATACGGTTTCAACCCTCTCACCCCATTGGAGCAAACACCACTGCCACCAGCTGAGATGACCAACCTCAACGGAGCATCCAAAGCAGAGTTCATAAGGAGGTTACACCAGAAGGTAGCAGAAAACTTGGAGAAGAGGACCGGACAGTACGTGACTCATGCCAACAAAGGAAGAAAGGAGGTGATCTTTCAACCAGGCGATTGGGTATGGCTACACCTACGGCAGGAGAGGTTCCCAAACCTAAGGAGTTCCAAGCTAGCACCAAGAGGAGATGGACCATTCAGAGTGCTCGAGAGGATCAACAACAACGCCTACCGGATCGAGCTGCCAGGTGAGTTTAATGTGTCCAATACGTTCAATGTTACTGACTTGGCCCCTTTCCATGCAGATGATCCAGTTTTGAGGACAAAACCTACTGAAGAGGGAGGGAATGATGAGAACATCAGGTCGTACATCCAGCCAGGAGACCAGACTGGCCGGCCAGGAAGCTTGCCCGAGACAGCAGGACCATCTGGTATGCCTGCCGGACCAGACAGTACCGCGGACCCTCGACCTATAGGACCAGACCGGTCAACATCGCCGGTGGAGAGGCCCAAGCTTCCGGCACACTTGGTGGGGACGTGAATGACACCGCCGGTCCCCCTGATGACACCACCGACTCCGGGATCAACTTGGCCGGTCCTGAAGTCATTCCGGCCAGTACCGCGCACAACCCAGCCGGTACAGGCCATCCAGCCGAGTACACGCACACTTCCACTTCTACACAAGAGGACTCGGACCAAATGAGCTACCAGCTCCAGGACATGCACTTAGAGGAAGTATCTACACCAGTGGTACCTCCAGGAGCAATGACAAGAAGCAGATCAAGAGCACTCTTCCACAAATTCAACTTATGGGTCGACAAGCTTCAAGAGGAAGAGCAGCTAAGGACAATGGGCCAGAAGAGCAAATTAGAGTCCAAAGGCTTCTCAACAACACAAGGAACATCAGAGACGTGGGCTTTAGTGGCAAGAGAGGTCAAGGCCCAAAGATATTTAACCCTACTCCAAGTCGAAGACTAGGAGCAAGGCGCGTGCATGCCACAAGGACGGCCACCTTCCATTTCTTGGCCGTGAGGTGAGTTAAGGTAAGTTTACATTCGAATATATGCCTCTTTCTGTTTTGCAGGGTAGGATCTAGTTGCTTTACATTTTTGAGTCAAGAACATTTTAGGAATAGGTCCTTTTTCGGTTATACACTTTTGTATTTTTTTCCTTTTGTGCACTTTTGTAAACTTTCCTTTTTCTTATTTGAGTCGACCCTAGAAGGTCAAGCTTTCGAGCATATTAATAAGGCTCCTTCCAGCATTGTAGTTCGACAACCTTTTGATTATTAATAAAGTAGAACTTTTTCCCTACAAGTTTTCTCTCTAAGAATCTTGTGCGCTTAGAACCTAGTTGAGACCAGCCCTCCTAGCTCTAAGTTTGTGATTTATCACGAGGTTCATCACCCCTCGTGTGGTTCACTTCACCCCTCCATCGTTTACCAACCAGAAAACCCATATCCAGAAGCCTAAGGTCGAGTTTCTCACCTAATCTTCTACAAACAGCCCACGCGCATCCAAGCCTTGAATCGAGGCTTGTATCAGAGCTTTATGCCAATCTCAAGAAGTGCACCTTTTGTACTGATAAGCTTGTCTTTTTAGGTTTTGTTGTGAGTTCACAAGGCCTACAGGTTGATGAAGAGAAGATTCGAGCCATACAAGAATGGCCAACACCAGGAAACATCAGCCAAGTAAGGAGCTTCCACGGACTGGCCAGCTTCTATAGGAGATTTGTGCCCAACTTCAGCAGTATTGCCTCACCACTGACGGCAGTAGTGAAGAAGAACGTGGGATTCAGCTGGGGAGAAGCTCAGGAGAAGGCATTCAAGGCCTTGAAGGACAGCCTTACACACGCACCAGTGTTAGTCCTTCCCGACTTCAACAAGACGTTTGAAGTGGAGTGTGATGCCTCTGGAATAGGCATAGGAGCAGTGCTAACCCAAGGAGGGAGACCAGTGGCATACTTCTGTGAGAAGCTAGGGGGTGCCTCACTGAACTACCCCACTTATGACAAGGATCTTTATGCCCTTGTCCGAGCATTGGAGACTTGGCAGCATTACTTGCTGTCCAAGGAGTTTGTGATCCACACTGATCACGAGACTCTCAAACACCTCAGAGGGCAAACCAATCTCAAGAGGAGACATGCCATGTGGATGGAGTTCATAGAGACCTTCCCGTACATCATCATGGAGGTTTGCCTGAAGGGCAAAGATAATGTGGTAGCCGATGCACTATCAAGGAGGTTTGCCTTGATATCAACCATGGAGGCAAAGGTCCTAGGATTCGAGCACTTTGGCACTTTGGTGTCGACAAGACTCTAGCAGTGGTCAAGGAGCACTTCTACTGGCCACACATCAAGAGGACTCATGGGCCACTTTGGTGTCGACAAGACTCTAGCAGTGGTCAAGGAGCACTTCTACTGGCCACACATCAAGAGGACAGTAGAAGCACATTGTGCAAGATGCATCACTTGCAAGAAGGCAAAGTCCCGAGTGCAACCTCACGGGTTGTATCTCCCACTGCCCATACCAACACATCCATGGGTGGACATCTCGATGGACTTTGTTCTAGGTCGGCCCAAGATCAACCACAAAGACGCAATCTTTGTAGTGGTGGACAGATTCTCCAAGATGGCACACTTCATTCCATGTGCCAATGTCAATGATGCCACACAAACAGCTGAGCTGTTCTTCAGGGAGATAGTACGGCTTCATGGAGTGCCAAGGACCATCGTATCAGACAGGGACACCAAGTTCCTTAGCCATTTCTGGAGGACGCTTTGTAGAAATCTAGGCACGAAGCTACTCTTCTCTACCACTTGCCATCCTCAAACCGATGGCCAAACTGAAGTTGTCAACAGGACACTATCAACCCTTCTCAGGACTACACTAGGGAAGAACCTAAAGACTTGGGTGGAGTTCCTGCCATTCATTGAGTTCGCTTACAACCGAGCCATGCACTCAGCAACCAAGAAGACACCATTTGAAGTGGTATACGGCTTTAACCCTCTCACCCCATTGGAGCAAACGCCACTGCCACCAGCTGAGATGACCAACCTCAACGGAGCATCCAAAGCAGAGTTCATAAGGAGGTTACACCAGAAGGTAGCAGAGAACTTGGAGAAGAGGACCGGACAGTACGTGACTCATGCCAACAAGGGAAGAAGGGAGGTGATCTTTCAACCAGGCGATTGGGTGTGGCTACACCTACGGCAGGAGAGGTTCCCAACCCTAAGGAGTTCCAAGCTAGCACCAAGAGGAGATGGACCATTCAGAGTGCTCGAGAGGATCAACAACAACGCCTACCGGATCGAGCTTCCAGGTGAGTTTAATGTGTCCAATACGTTTAATGTTACTGACTTGGCCCCTTTCCATGCAGATGAACCAGTTTTGAGGACAAAACCTACTGAAGAGGGAGGGAATGATGAGGACATCAGGTCGTACATCCAGCCAGGAACCAGACTGGCCGACCAGGAAGCTTGCCCGAGACAGCAGGACCATCTGGCACACCTGCCGGACCAGACAGTACCGCCGGACCCTCGACCTATAGGACCAGACCGGTCAACATTGCCGGCGGAGAGGCCCAAGCTTCCGGCACACTTAGTGGGGACGTGGATGACACCGCCGGTCCCTCTGATGACACCGCCGACTCCGGGATCAACTTGGCCGGTCCTGAAGTCATTCCGGCCAGTACCGCGCACAATCTAGCCGGTACAGCCGATCCAACCGAGTACACGCGCACTTCCACTTCTACACAAGAGGACTCGGACCAAATGAGCTACCAGCTCCAGGACATGCACTTAGAGGAAGTCTCAACACCAGTGGTACCTCAAGGAGCAATGACAAGAAGCTGATCAAGGGCACTCTTCCATAAATTCAGCCTATGGGTCGACAAGCTCCTAGAGGAAGATCGACTAAGGACAATGGGCCAAAAGTACAACGAAGAGTCCAATAGCTTCTCAACAACACAAGGGACATCAGAGACTTGGGCTTTAGTGGCAAGAGAGGTCAGGGCCCAAAGATTCTTAACCCTACTCCAAGTCGAAGACTAGGAGCAAGGTGCGTGCATGCCACAAGGACGGCCACCTTCCATTTCTTGGCCGTGAGGTGAGTTAAGGTAAGTTTACATTCGAATATATGCCTCTTTCTGTTATGCAGGGTAGGATCTAGTTGCTTTACATTTTTGAGTCAAGAACATTTTAGGGATAGGTCCTTTTTCGGTTATACACTTTTGTATCTTTTCCTTTTGTGCACTTTTGTAAACTTTCCTTTTCTTTATTTGTGTCGACCCTAGAAGGTCAAGCTGTCGAGCATATTAATAAGGCTCCTTCCAGCATTGTAGTTCGACAACCTTTTTGCTAATTAATAAAGATCGAATTTTCTTTACAAGTTATTCTCTCAAAGAAGCTTGTGCGCTTAGAACCTAGTTGAGACCAGCCCTCCTAGCTCTAAGTTTGTGATTTATCACGAGGTTTATCACCCCTCGTGTGGTTCACTTCACCCTTCTATCTTTTACCAACCAGAAAACCCCCATCCAGAAGCCTAAGGTTGAGTTTCTCACCTAATCTTCTACAAACAGCCCACGCGCATACATCCTTGAATCAAGGCTTGTATCATACATTCTCTTAAGTATATCGTTTATAGGTAAATACCACATACGACTGAAAGGTATTCTCGTCCTGCCCTCGGTTGGCTTATATCGGGGGAAATCGCAAAATTTGCATTTTTCCCATTTCTCGTCTTCTTTCCAAAAGATTATACAATTGTGAACACACACGTCAATTGTATAAAACGGGAACCCTAAATTTTACATCAGTTTTTTGGTTTCATAATATGAACCCGCTGCTTGATTTTCCTTGGGCACATATTCTGTAAACAACTACGCCCAAGAATCCATGCATTTTTCTGGTAGATTAAAATCAGAATTAATGTTCATGAACCGAGAAGCTAAAGATAACTGTGAGTGGCCTTCATGACAACCATCATACAATGAATTTTTCGCAACTTCTAACATGTTGTAAAATTTTTGTGCTTCTAAATTTGGTTCTTTTACATTATTATATTCTTCCTCATTCTGATTATAGTACTCATCAGTCGTAGTCTCATAAAATGCATCCATCACCATTTCAACATATCTACTAATCGGATGTCCCAACTGTTTCCTTACTAGTACCACATGTAACTCCCTGATTTCTTTGGACATCACCCCGACTACTCGTCCCTAACTGAACGTTCAGCTCTTCTCCATGTTTATACCAAATATAATAATTTTGCATAAATCATCGACTATATAGATGATTCCATATTTGGCTTCCTGGAATAAATTTATCGTTTTTGCAATTAATACAAGGATAAAAAAAACTTACCTCCGCTACTTTGATATATTGGTTGACTACTTGCAAAATTCATGAACTGCTCCATGCCTTATGCAAATTCCGCCGATTTTTGTTTTGATTATCAATCATTTTGTACATCCAATCTCTTAAATTATTATAATTTCCCCACATAATTGAAATTTTTTTTCCTTTTGATTCTACAAATGAGACAATGGGATTGGGTATATATATATATATATGATTTTGCCACTACTTTGCCACTATTTTCCCACTACTTTTCCACTACTTTACGACCACAACAGTGTAGTCGCTTAAAAGTCGGTATACCTACCATGCACACATTTTTTATGTTGTGACTTTGCCACCACTTTGTGACTGAAGACCCACTCCAACCGTGGTCACAAATTGGTCGCATATTTTGTGACCAATATACGATCACCAAGTGCTTCTACCACATGCAGTCGCTAATCAGTCGCTAATTTTCAATGGATTAGCGACTGCCAACACCGCTCGCAAATTAGTCGCATTTTAGTCGCAAAATGGTTTCGTATTGCGACCAATATGCGACTATTGTTTTTAGTTCCAATTTTGTGACCAATTTGCAACTACTGGTCCGTAGTCGCACACAAAATGCAGTGATATTTTGGCAGTTTTCTTGTAGTGCGCCGGCCCGATGAGCAGTGGGGCCGGGCCGACCAACTCCACTGGCGAAGAGGCCCAAATGTCTGGCCCAATAGGCGGCAACGTGGCCAACACCGCCGGCTTGGCTGGTGACACCGCTGGCTCACATAGCATTCTGGCTGGCTCTGATTGCGTTTCTGCCAGCTCAACATGCAGCACAACCGGCTCACGTGATAACATGGCCAGCTCAAGCTCTAAACAAGGAGACTCGTACCAGATCATCAGCCAGCTTGAGGGTATGGAATTAGAGGAAAGATTTGCACCAATGGTAAGAAGCAGAACAAGGGCACTCTTCCACAAGTTCAACTTATGGGTGAAAAAGCTCCTAGAAGACCAAAGACAAGAAGCAATGGGCCAAGAGTGCAAAGATCAAGTCAAGGGCTTCTCAACCTATCAAAATGCTCCAGAAACTTGGACTCCCATGGCAAAAGAGGTCAAGGTCCAACAATTCATTAACCTACTCAAAGTGCAAGACTAGGCGCGTGCAAACAAGGTCAGCCACTTTCCGTTTCTTGGCCGAAAGGTAAGAAGGTAAGTTTTCAATTATAAATTGCCTTTTCTGTTTTGCAGGATAGGAACTAGTAGTTTTCTTTTTTTGTTGAGTCTAGAACAATTAAGTAGTTGTATTTTTTCGGTTGTTTCCTTTTTTTAATTTTTCTTTATACATTTTTGTAGCTTTTCCATTTTTTTGGTTCGACCCTAGAAGATCAAGCTACCGAGCATATTAATAAGGATCATTTGACCATTGTAGTTTGACAACATTTTTGATAATTAAAAATAAAGTATTTTCTTCTAAGAGTTTTCTCTCCAAAACTCTTATCGTTTAGACCTAGTCGAGACCAGCCCTCCTAACTCCAAGTTTGTGATTTATCACTAGCCCCCTCATACCTTGTGTGGTTTACCTCACCCCACCACCCAACACACACACCAGAAACCCCACCTCAGAAGCCTAAGGCCGAGTTTCTAGCATAAACTTCTTGCAACCTGTCCGAGAGCAATACGATGATGTATCTAGGCTTGTATCATTTTGGTATCAAAGTTTAAACTCCTAAAACCAGGTTGTCTCTATCTTTTACTTCATTTTTATTTCAATTTCGTGGATTAGTAATTTCATTCAAAAAAACAAAGGAAATCACCTAAAAATCAACCGAGTGCATCCTTTTCTCCTACGTGCATCACTAGGATTTATGATCATTCTTTCTTGCATCCATTGTTTTTCTTTTGCTAATTTATGTTTCCATTAATTATTAAGTTAAAAAGAAAAATTTAAACAAGAAAATTACCCAAAAAATCTAGAAAGAAATCGGCTAGAATCATAAAAAGATTGTACCAATTAATTATCTTTTTCCTTTTTGCAAAAATTTTATTTTTTCTTATTTGCTTTTTCCTAAAATTTTTAACCTAGTATAAAAAACTCCTAAAAAGATTCTTATGAGCAACTCACCCATTATTTTCTCTTGTAGCACACGATGGTAGAAGGAGAAAATCAGGATGCCACCGAGGCCATGTTGGCCATGTTAACCACCCTTCAAACCCAACTCCCATCTATTGGCGAGAGGCTTGAACATGTGGAACGGCCAGTAAAATTCCATGCCATACGGCACGTGAGGGCTGGCAAAGACCCTGCTGA
Organism: Pugionium cornutum; assembly: GCA_018901935.1. Lineage (NCBI taxonomy): Eukaryota > Viridiplantae > Streptophyta > Magnoliopsida > Brassicales > Brassicaceae > Pugionium > Pugionium cornutum. The sequence goes on from CM032157.1 coordinate 17,598,703, forward strand.
AGGCCTTAACCACCTAGACCAGATCAGAACAGGAGGAGCCCCACCCGGATGAAGATGAAGGCCACCAGCCCCACGGCTATCACCCTAGGCCGAGAGGACCCCCACGACGGCCAAAAGAAAAAGACAATGGCTACCACCCATATGGTCATCACCAATGACCAAGAATGCCATCTAGACATCCAAAAGATGGAGAGGAATATGCCTATAACCGAGTAAATCACCATGATCTTAAACTAATCCCACCAAGTTTTGCAGGAAAAGTAGACCCCAAGGACTATCTAGATTGGGAACGAATAATGGATCACATATCTGACCATTACAACCACCAAGCAGATCCTAGAAGAGTATCCATGGCAGTAGCACAACTCACGGATAATGCCCTCATCTGGTGGGATCGTGAGGCTTCTGACCGTAGGAAAAGGAGGCTAAGACCCGTAGACTCATGGGTCGACCTGAAAGATCTCATGAGGCAAAAGTTTGTTCCTCCCTATTTCTATAGAGATTTGCAACGCCATTTTCATACTCTTAAACAGGGCACAAGGTTACTGGAGGAGTACTTTGAGGAGCTTGAGAGACTAAAGAACATGCTGGAGCTCAATGATGATGAAGAAGCATTGATGGCTCAATTCTTGGATGGCTTGAAAGAGAGGATCCGCCAAAAAGTAGAGAGGCAAATCTACAGTGACTTCAATGATCTATTCCACCTTTCTGTCTAGGCTGAACAACACATCAAACGCAAGAACCAAGACATACACAACAGGCCTAAGGCACCTTGGGAACCAATCAATGGCATTAAGCCCATGGACAAAAGCAAGAGCATTGAGATCGAGTCACGATTCAAAAACAAGACTCCTGAACAAACCCGTGAACAGAGAGAGCCAAGTAAGTCGTTAAACCCTAAGAGATCACGTGACATCACTTGTTTCAAGTGTAGAGGTCGCGGCCACATCTCAAGAGATTGCCTAAACAACCAGATTATGATGATCACGGAGGTTGGAGAGTACGAGTCTTAAGATGAATAAGAGCTAGAACTAGAAGGAGATTATAGAGACATAGAATACCTAGACGTGGGAGAGGTATTGGTGACACAGCGTATCCTAAGTGCAATGGTCGACCCCTCCGAGACCATTCAAATGGAGAACATCTTCCACAGCCGGTGCACCATCAAAGGAAAGGTATGTAACCTCATCATAGATGGTGGTTCTTACACTAATGTGGCCAATGCATATATGGTTGATAAGCTAGGTCTTAAGAAGACTAAGAACCCCGGCCATACCGGCTGTGATGGCTAGATGACATAGTAGACCTCAAGATTCATGAGAAAGTAACCGTGCCATTCATTGTGGGCTGATACCAAGACCAGGTCATTTGTCATGTGGTACCAATGCAAGCCAGCCACTTTCTTTTAGGAAGGCCATGGCAATTTGACAACGAGACAAGGCATGATGGCCGGACCAATTTGTACAACTTTGTACATGACAAAAGAAAGGTCAGCCTAGCCCCTCTCACTACTGTCTAGGTACATGAGCTACATCTGAAAATGAGTAAGGAGAAAAGTTTAATTAAGTATAATTTTCTCATTCAACCAAATCATGTCCGAAGAGCTTTGGCCTCTAAGGACTTGATGCTTCTAATGGTCTTAAGGAGGTTTTGAGTGCAGGAAAAGAAGAGATAGAACTATCTTCTGAAGTAGCAGCCCTCCTCAACAGATTCTAGGATGTGTTTCCTGAGGAGATACCAGCAGGCCTATCTCCCCTACGTGGCATTGAGCACCAAATTGATCTCGTGCCCGGAGCAGCCTTGTCCAACCAGCCAGCATACTAGATGAGCCCAGAGGAGTCAAAGGAATTTGAAAGGCAAGTTAAGAAGCTTCTGGAGAAAGGCTATGTGCGAGAGAGCATCAGCCCATGTGATATGCCAGTGTTATTGGTCCCAAAAAAGGATGGGACTTGGCGCATGTGCATAGACTAACGGCCATAAACAACATCACTGTCAAGTACCAGCACCCCATACCCCGGTTGGATGATATGCTACATGAACTGAGTGGAGTCACGGTGTTCTCCAAGATAGAACTCAGGGGTGGATACCACCAGGTGAGAATTGAGGAAGGCGATGAATGGAAAACCGCGTTCAAGACAAAGCAACGGATGTACGAGTGGACAGTCATGCCATTTGGCTTGACCAATGTCCCAAGCACCTTCATGCGCCTTATGAACCAAGTTCTTAGGACGTACATCAGTAAGTTTGTCGTTGTATACTTTGATGATATTCTATTTTACAGTAAATGCCTTAGGGATCATATTACACATCTTGAGATGTTGCTAAAGACCCTTCGACAAGAAGAGCTTTATGCCAATCTCAAAAAGTGTACCTTTTAGACTGATAAACTTGTTTTTCTAGGCTTTATTGTGAGTCCAAAGGGCTTACATGTTGATGAGAAGAAGATTCGAGCCATACATGAGTGGCCAACACCAAGTAACATCAGCCAAGTAAGGAGCTTTCATGGCCTGGCCAGCTTCTACCAGCGATTTGTGCCCAACTTCAGCAGCATTGCCTCACCCTTGATAGCAATTGTGAAGAAGAATGTGGGGTTCAGCTAGGGATAAGCCCAAGAGAAGGCATTCTAGGCCTTGAAGGACAGCCTCCCTCACGCCCCACTGTTAGTCCTGCCCGATTTCAACAGAAATTTGAAGTGTAGTGTGATGCCTCAGGCATAGGAATAGGCGGAGTTCTAACACAAGGAGGAATGCCAGTGGCATACTTCAGTGAGAAGTTAGGTGAGGCATCACTAAACTATCTCACCTACGACAAGGAGCTCTACGCCTTGGTCAGAGCATTGGAGACTTGGCAACACAATTTTTTTTCTAAGAAGTTTGTGATCCACACTGATCACGAGACTCTCAAACACCTCAGAGGGAAAACCAACTTTAAAAGAAGACATGATAGGTGGATGGAGTACATCAAGTCCTTCCCTTACATCATCAAGTACAAGAGGGCAAGGATAATGTGGTAGCTGATGCACTATCAAGTAGGTATGCCTTGATATCAACCATGGAAGCAAAGATCTTAAGATTTGAGCACATCAAGGCCTTATACAAGGATGATCCTGACTTTGCTGAGAGTTACAAGGAGTGTGTCACAGGGAGTCACGACAAGTTCTATCTTCATGATGCATTCTTGTTCCGAGAAAGAAGGTTGTGCATACCTCAAGGATCTCTACGAGAGCTTATCACCCGAGACGCTCATGGAGGAGCTCTTATGGGACACTTTGGTGTTAACAAGACACTGGCAGTGGTCAAAGAACACTTCTACTGGCCACACATCAAGAGGACAGTAGAAGCCCACTGTGCAAGGTGTATCAATTGCAAAAAGGCGAAGTCCCGAGTACACCCGTATGGGTTGTATCTCCCTTTGCCTATACCCACACATCCATGGGTAGACATCTCAATGGAAATTGTTCTAGGTCTGCCCAAGATCAACCACAAAGATGCCACATTTGTAGTGGTGGACCGTTTCTCTAAGATGGCACACTTCATACCGTGTGTAAACGTTAATGATGCCACAAAAACAACAAAGCTATTCTTCAAGGAGATAGTGCGTCTTGAGGACCCTTTGGAGAAATCTAGGCACAAAGCTTCTATTCTACACCACGTGCCACCCTCAGACCGATGGCCTAACTGAGGTGGTCCACCAAACTTTATCAACTCTTCTCATGACCACCCTTGGGAAGAACCTCAATACATGGGTGGAGTGCCTACCATTCATCGAGTTTTCCTACAGCCGAGTCGTGCACTCTGCCACTAAGAAGACCCTCTTTGAAGTTGTCTACAACTTCAACTACCCTTGGAGCAAACGCCACTGCCACCAGTAGAGATAACGTACATCAATGGAGAATCTAAAGCAGAGTTCATCAAAAAGTTGCACGAGAAGGTCACGGAGAACCTTGAGAAGAGGACCAGGCAATACGTGACTCATGCTAACAGGGGAAGAAAGGAGATAATCTCCAACCAGGCGATTGGGTGTGGCTATACATACGGCAAGAAAGGTTCCCCCACGTAAGGAGTTCCAAGCTAGCACCCAGAGGAGATGGACCATTCAGAATCCTTGAGAGAATCAACAGCAACGCCTACAGACTTGAACTTCCAGGTGAGTTTAATGTGTCTAACACATTCAATGTGACTGATTTAGCTTCTTTCCTTGCAGATGATACAATTTTGAGTACAAAACCTACTGAAGGGGGAGGGGATGATGAGTGCACGAGATTAAATGGCCGGCCATATTGTGAAAATGGCTGAACAGGTCATAAAGAAGGCCTGCCCAAGGCAGTTGGGCCGATTGGCAACTTGGCCGGGCCAAGCGGTACTGGTAGCCCGATGAGCAGTGGGGCCGGGCTGACCCACTCCACTGGCAAAGAGGCCCAAACGTTTAGCACAACAGGCAATGACGTGACCAACACCGCCGGGTCAGCTGGTGACACCGCCGGGTCAGCTGGTGACACCACTGGCTCACCTAGCTTTCCGGCCAGCTCTGATTGCGTTTTGGCCATCTCAACACGCGGCACAACCGGTTCACTTGATAACACAACCAGCTCAAGATCCATACAAGGAGACTCGGACCAGATCATCAGCTAGCTTCAGGGCATGTACCTATAGGAAAGATCTACACCAATGGTACCACCAGGAGCCATGACAAGAAGCAGAACAAGGGCACTCTTCCACAAGTTTAGCTTGTGGGTGGAAAAGCTCCTAGAAGACCAAAGACAAGAAGCAATTGGCCAAGAGTGCAAGGATCAATTCAAGGGCTTCTCAACCTATCAAAGTGCTCAAGAAACCAGGACTCTCGTGACAAAAGAGGTTAAAGCCCAATAACTCATTAAACTACTCAAAGTGCAAGACTAGAGCGTGCAAACAAGGTCGGTCACCTTCCATTTCTTGGCCGAAAGGTAAGAAGGTAAGTTTTCAATTATAAACTTGTCTTTTTGTGTTTTGCAGGATAGGAACTAGTAGTTTTCCTTTTTGTTGAGTCAAGAACAATTAAGTAGTTGTCCTTTTTGGTTGTTTCCATTTTGTAATTTTTCTTTATGCACTTTTGTATCTTTTCCATATTAATAAGGCTGCTTTCAGCATTGTAATTCGACTACCTTTTTGATAAATAATAAAGAAAGTATTTTCTTCTAAGAGTTTTCTCCACAAAATTCTTATCTTTTAGAGCTAGTGGAGACCAGCCCTCCTAGCTTTAAGTTTGTATTTATCACGAGGCCCCTCATACATCGTGTGGTTCATCTCACCCCACCACCCAATACACACACTAGAAACCCACCATAGAAGCCTAAGGCTGAGTTTCTCACCTAAACTTCTTGCAACCTATCCGAGAGCAACACGACCGTGTATCAAGGCATGTATCACTTTGTGACTGAAGTGAAACTCCCAGAGTGGCCGCATATTGGTCGTAAATTTTGTGACCAAATTGCGACCATAATATGGGTCTACCACATGTAGTCGTTATTTAGTCGCAAATCTGTGGCTGAATAGCAACTACGGACCCTGATTGCAAGTTGGTCATATTTTGGTTGTAATTTGGTTGCAGATTACGACCAATATGCGGCTACAGGTTTTAGTCCCAAATTAAGGTGCGACCAATATGCCACTAAATTCGTGTAGTCACAAATTGGTCGCAAAATCGTGGCAACCAAATTGTAATTTGGAGTGGCAAATTGACTGTTTTTTTGTATTGGTTGATGTTACTTCTCTGGCAAGATATTATGGAGAAGAAGAGAGAGATATTATGGATAAGAAGAGAGAATATTGGTTTGTTGTGAATAGGATTCCAATTCGATACTCCTTAAGAGAGCATGCCCTCATATTTGGGTTAGATTGTCACTACTTTTTTGAAGATTATGAAAATATGTGTAGTTTCAGGTTTGTCGAGAGGCATTTTGGAAGAAGAGTTAAAATAGAAGTCAAAGATGTCCAAGAAAAACTAGAAATTATGGTTGGATGTGGAGATCATTTGAAGATGGTCGTCCTATCCTTCTAAGGCATGGTGATCAAAGGAAAGTTAAAAATAATTGGAGGTTTCATAGAGCCTTTCTTACTAAGAGTGGTGGATGATCTCGAACGGTGACGTATATTTCCATGGGGTCGATTCACATTTTAGGATTGCATCAAGGAAATTCATCATGTGATGAATCATTTTAAAGGCATAATAAGATCGGCTTGGATATTTTCTGGATTCATAATCTCTATAGAGGTAAGAGAAATATCACCAAAGCATGTATGAACATTTATTTGTGTTTTTATTATAACATGGTTTGATTTTATATTTGTTGTTTTATGGTGTAGGTTTTGATGTTTGAATGTATTCCGTGATTGATGAGCATATTCCGAGAAAAAGTAACGAATGCAAGAACTGGTTATCCTAGAACCGATGCAACCAATCATGGTGTGCCTTTTCTTGATGATCGTGTGCTTGTACTTGTAACTACACGAAAGCATGTATGCACCTTCTTGTAAGTTATAATCGAGAAACGATCCGAATTCTTATGCTTTGTAACTTGTAGAGACCATTTACATCCACAATCATGACATTTTAACACGTATGACATTATAGTGGACTTGATTACAACAACTTCAAAACAATTTTGATGTATAGTTCTCTCAAATAAATCTTGCACCACTTGCTTACTCTCAAACTCTTGACCTATAGTCATATCAATGCCATCATCCCATTCAAGATTTACAGCCTCATTTATTTTTGCATTAGGTGTAATCTCAACATCGTCACACCTATCATAGATATTTACGAAAGCATTTTCACCATGTGTGATGCTAGAGCTAATGATGTGATGATTTTCTTCATATTGATCATTTTCACCATTTGGATTATAGGGAACATTGTCCAATAATAGAGTATTCTTTTCTGGTGCTTCGGATTATATGTTACAAGAAATCATCACATCATTAGCTCTAGCATCACACAAATCTCTTCATTTCTTTATCAACTGAATTTTCTCAATTTTTTCTTGAATGTTTCTCATAACTCTGGTTTTGCACGACACCTTCGTCCTCCACATGCAAAAACTAGCTCCATCATTTTTGTATCATATTTTATATCCAAAAATATCTTCATCATCCAATATTAATGATGGCTTCTTACGTTCTCCTGCCGTGAAAGGAATGAAAGATAACTTCAGCTTTTTCGTAGCTTAGTGCAAGCTTCTTGTATATTCTACTAACCAAACCAGAATAAGTTATATCTTGTAACGATTCTTTCATCACTATCGTTTAATTGTGAACTTCTCTTGAATTCTATTGTAATTCAGCTTTGTTCACTAAATAATAGCCTCCATAATTAAAATCAATGATTATGTATTGGTTATTATTGTACCTAAATCAAGAGGTTGTACGAGTTGTACCTAAGATAATAGGTTGTACAAATTGTACCCAAATGAATAGGTTGTACGAGTGGTACTATATTTGTACATGAGTAACTATTATCTCTGATTTAAATCGATTGATTCTGTAAAAATCCATTAATTATGAAGGTAATCTCTTCTTATACTTCGATAAACAAGTTTAATTTGTATGCATACTTTGGATTATTCAAAAATTTCATTCAAATCTAAAAAAATCCCCCAACCCATTGTATTTTGAGAATAGAAAATATCACACTCGCAGCTCTTCATCTTCCATTGAAATATTTTTTTCAGAACATGTACTTTTAACACATTTGTTAAGTGTATTTGTAGCTATGTCAGGAGGAAATCATACTTCAGAAACACCAAACTTTTTCATGGAGGCTCTAGTAGCAGAAATGAAGAAAGCATTACAGATAGAGCTCGAAGCCATTCATTTGGGGCTTGATGATGTTCAGAACAATAGTAACACTAAATGAGGCCCAAGGAGAACTAGGAATCCTTTTAGACATGGCCAAAATGAAGAAACAGAAGCCTACTATAGCCGTGGCAGTGAAGGGAGTAGGAGAACCCAGAGGAGCCCTAGGCGTATAAGAGAAGAAAGGGGTAAGCCTAATGACACCTTAGAAGCTCTTAAACTTAAAATGCCATCATTCTATGGAAAAAATGATCCAGACACTTACCTGTAATGGGAGAAGAAGATCGAGCTGGTGTTTGATTGTCAACACTATTCCGAGCTCAACAAGGTCCACGTAGCTACTACTGAGTTTTATGAGTATGCACTCAGTTGGTGGGATCAATTGGTGACTTCCAGAAGACGTAATGGTGAGTATCAAGTAGAAACATGGGCTGAGATTAAATCTATAATGAGAAAAAGGTTTGTGCCCAGCCATTACGATTGTGAACTTCACCAAAAGCCAAGGAGACTCAATCAAGGAAGCCGAAGTGTTGAGGACTATTACCAAGAGTTAGAAACCCTTATGATCAGGGCAGATATTTCAGAAGATAGAGAAGCTACTATGGCAAGATTTTCAGGAGGACTTAACCGTGATATTCAAGATAGAATGGAGCAGGAACATTATGTGGAGCTAGAGAAAATGTTGCACAAAGCTATACTGGTGGAACAAAAACTAAAAAGAAAAAGTTATACTAGGCCAAGCTATGGAGCAGCTAACAATAAGCCTAGCTACCAAAGGGAAGGAAAGCAGATTGCTAAAGTTGATTCCAAACCTTCAACAACCACTCAAGATGTCAAGGGAAAATCTGAAGCTACTATATCTACTAGAACAAGAGATGTGAAGTGTTTCAAATACCAAGGAAGAGTGCACTATGTGAGTGAATGCACCAACAAGAAGATCATGGTTCTTTTGAATAATGGTGAAAATAGAATCCGAGGAAGAAGAAGTCTTTTCTGATTCTTCAAAAGAGCATCTTGAACCTCCTATGGCAGGAGAATTATTGGTAACAAGAAGAACCCTAGGTGTACAAAAAAAACCAAAGAACATGAGCAAAGAGAGAGCCTGTTTCACTCAAGATGCCACGTCCAAGGAAAGGTTTGCAGCATCATTATTGATGGAGGCAGCTGCACTAATGTGGCTAGTGAAACTATGGTAAACAAGTTAGGTTTGGAAGTGTTCAAGCACCCAAAGCCTTATATGCTGCAATGGATTAATGAGTGTGGCGAAATGAAGGTAAGCAGCCAAGTCAAAGTACCTATAACCATTGCCTAGTACCAAGATGAGATCCTTTGTGATGCTTTACCAATGGAGGCTGGCCACATTCTTCTTGGAAGACCATGACAGTTTGATCGGAAGGTCATTCATGATGGTTACACCAACCAACACTCGTTGGAACACAAAGGTAAGAAGATCACACTTGTTCCTATGACACCACATGAGGTGTACCAAGATCAGCTTGTGTTGGAGCAAAGGGAAACAGCTGGAACTCAAAGTAAACCATAAGCACCAAAAGTGACAGAGGCTGTGAGAACAAGAACAAGAAGCACTCAAGTTTCTTTGTGAGAACTGGTGGAGTTAAGAAGGCTCTATTCTCACAACAACTTGTTCTTTTGTTTATCTATAAGGAAGCTCTTATGAGCTTAACTAACATTGCATCGGTATTACCGAGTGAAGTGACTTGTATTTTGCAGGATTATGAAGATGTCTTTCCAAAAGACAATCCAAAGGGGCTACCACCCATCAGAGGCATTAAACATTAGATTGATTATGTACCTGGAGCCTCACTACCAAATAGACCAGCTTATAGAACCAATCCAGTTTAGACTAAGGAGCTGTAAAGACAAGTTAATGAGCTAATGGAGAAAGGCTAAATCAGGGAGAGCATGAGTCCTTGTGTTGTGCCAGTTCTACTTGTGCCAAAGAAAGATGGCAGCTAGCGCATGTGTGTTGATTGTAGAGCAATCAACAACATTACAGTAAAGTATCGCCATCCAATCCCTAGGTTAGTTGACATGCTGGATGAATTGCCTGGTTCCATAATTTTTTCTAAGGTAGATCGTAGAGTGGGTACCATCAAATACGCATGAAAGAAGGGGGTGAATGGAAAACTGCATTTAAAACTAAGCATGGATTATATGAATGGTTAGTCATACCATTTGGGTTAACAAACGCACCTAGTACTTTCATGAGGTTGATGAATCATGTTCTTAGAGCATTCATAGAAGTCTTTTTTGTAGTATACTTTGACGACATCTTAACCTACAGCAAGAATCTAGAAGAGCATGCTAGTCATTTGACATCGGTTCTAAGTGTTTTTAGGAAAGAAAAACTATATGCCAATCTTAAAAAATGCACTTTTTGTACAGATAATATTGTGTTCCTAGGCTTTGTTATAAATGCAGATGGTATTAAGGTTGATGAGGAGAAGGTCAAAGCTATTAAGGAATGGCCAAGCCCAAAAACAGTAGGAGAAGTGAGAAGTTTCCATGGGCTAGCTGGCTTCTTGAGACGCTTTGTCAAGGATTTTAGCATTATTGCTGCCCCACTTATGGAAGTAATCAAGAAAGACATAGGATTAAAATGGGGAGAAACTCAAGAAAGCTCATTCCAAGCTTTGAAAGAAAAGCTTACACATGCACCTCTTTTATCTTTACCTGATTTCCTTAAAACCTTTGAGATAGAATGTGATGCTTATGGTATAGGTATTAGAGCTGTTTTGATGCAGGATAAGAAACCTATAGCCTATTTCAGTGCGAAGCTTGGAGGAGCCACCTTCAACTATCCTATCTACGACAAAGAATTGTATTCCTCTGTCCATGCTTTGCAAACTTGGCAACACTACTTGTGGCCTAAGGAGTTCATGAATGACACTGATCATGAGTCACTCAAGCACTTAAAGGACCAACAGAAGCTGAAAAAAAGGCATGCTTAGTGGGTTGACTTCATAGAAACATTTCCGTATGTCATTAAATAGAAACAAGGTAAAGAGAATGTTGTGGTAGATGCATTGTCATGCAGGTATGCCTTAATCTCTACTCTTGATGCTAAGTTGTTAGGTTTTGAACAACTTAAAGAACTATATGAAACTGATCCTGAATTTAAAGACGTGAACATTGCTAGCAGAAAGTTTGCTTCAGGAAAATACTATCGGCATGAAGGATTCCTATTTTATGATAATAGATTATGTGTTCTTAACTGTTCTATTCGAAAGTTGTTAGTTAGGGAAGCTCATGGAGGTGGACTGATGGGGAATTTTGGAGTTGCCAAAACTCTTAAGATAATGTAAGATCATTTCCATTGGTCACACATGAAGAGAGACGTAGAAAGAATCCGTGCAAGGTGGTTCAACCCCATGGTTTGTACACTCCTTTAACCATTCCTACTCATCCATGGATTGACATATCAATGGACTTTGTGGTTGGTTTGTCTAGAACTAAGACATGAAAAGATTCAATCTTTGTTGTGGTTGATAGATTTCTCAAATGGCTCATTTTATAGCATGTCACAAAACTGATGATGCATTGCATATAGCCAATCTGTTCTTTAAAGAGGTAGTTCGCTTGCATGGAATGCCTAGGACCATAGGTTCTGATAGAGACACTAAGTTATTGAGTTACTTTTGCAAAACTCTTTGGTCTAAGTTAGTAACTAAGTCGGTATTCTCTACAACATGTCACCCACTAACGGATGGTCAAACTAAAGTAGTTAATAGAACCTTGTCTACTTTATTGCGCGCATTAATCAAACAAAATCTTAGAACGGGGGAAGAATGTTTACCACATGCTGAATTTGTATATAACCGTTTTGTACATTCTGCTTCTAAGTATTCTCCTTTTCAATTTTTTACAGTTTCAATCCTTTATCTCTTTTGGATCTAACCCCTTTGCCTTTAAGTGAAAGAGCTAGTATTGATGGAAAAAAGAAAAGTGGAGATTGTTCAACAGATCCATGAGAATGCAAGGAAGAATATTGAGGCCAAAACCCAAAAATATACAACAAAGGCTAACAAATGAAGACGTGGAATGGTATTTGAGGTGGGAGACCTCGTGTCGGTTCACTTGAGGAAAGAAAGATTTCCAGCTGAAAGGAAATCCAAACTTATACCTAGAATTGATGGACCTTTCAAGATAGTTCAACAACAACGCCTACAAAATTGATTTTCAAGGTAAGTATAATGTGAGTTCAATCTTCAATGTTTCTGATCTTGTGCCTTTTATTGTAGACTGATGAGGACATAAATACTAGCTCACTAGAAGTTGAGGAAGAGCCCATTAATATACCTATTATGAGACAAGCTCCAAGAACAAGATCAGGCACAAAAAACCTTAGTAAGATGTTCAACAAGTCTGTCGAGAGTCTCATAACAATCATAGAAGATGGAGGATTCCATGAAGCTGAACTTAGTAAAGAATTACAAGAAGGAGACTATGAACAACTAAAGACTACAACAATTTCACTCCTTCCAGTTTTACAAGGCTTCAAAGATACAACCTTGTTCATCATTGCTAAACAAACTTAAGAAGGCATTATAAGGAGCTACAAGAGACCAAGGTGCGTATTTAAAATTCTTATGTTTGAATTAACAAGTTTATTTGCTTGTTTTTGCAGGAATATGACTGTTAAGTTTAAGAGTTTTTTATTTGTCATTAGGTCCTAATGTCTTGTTGTTAGTTTCATTTTACTCCTTCTATTATAATGTATTTTCAGCCCTAGAAGGCACCTGCTGCTGGACTATTATATAAAGTCCCTTCTCAGCATGTAATCACTTAAGTTTTATGAAATAAAAACCTAGTTTTTCTTCTTTTGAAAGGAGCTGACGCCTCCAGCCTTCTTGTGTGAGAATCCTTGAAGCTTAAGTGCTCTATACTTATCACAGACCTTCCATAATCTGTGTGGCATCCTTCGATCCACCTCTCTACTCAATCCTCACTTAGATCCTCTAGAAAGTGCTCTACAGCCAGCTGAAGGCTCACCATCAACCCATCACTCTTCAGTCTCTAGAAAGTGCTGTACAGCCAGCTAGAGTCTCTCCAGCAGTTCACCTTGCTCGAACAAGTCCTCTTGTTCCTGCATCATTTGGTATCAGAGCTTAATCGCTCCTATTCAGTGTGAGACAGAAGATTGTGTGACTATGGGAGAACCAGTAGATGTGAACGTTGCTCAGATGCTTGCTGCTATTCAGATTCAACTTCAGAACCTAGGAGATTGCATGACAACAACCACCACCAATTCACAAAAATCCTATCAGAAATGCGAATGCCCAACGTGTGAATCATGAGGAGGATGAAATAGCTGACTTAGAAGGTGATTTTCCACCAGAACCTGATCATAATCATAGACCAAGAAGACAATATCAACGTGACAGAGATAGAGTAGAAGAATCTTGGCATGGAAACAGAGATGTAAAGCTCATGGCACCAACCTTTGCTGGAAAGGTTAATCCAGATGCCTACCTTGATTGGGAAAGGCGTATGGAATACATTTGAATATTACAACTACTCAGATCAGAGAAACGTGTCTGTAGCAGCTGCTCAACTCACTGAAAGCGCTCTAGCTTGGTGGGATAGAGATGTGTTTGAAAGAAAAAGACATAGACATGGTCAGATCACTACTTGGGAAGACATGAGGTTCCAACTAAGGAGGAGATATGTCCCTGCATACTACTACTGAGAGTTGCAGAAGAAATTTAGAAAACTAACTCAAGGTTCTAAATCTGTTGAAGAATATTTTGATGAGTTTGAAATGCTTAGAAAATGTTGGAGACCAAAGATTCAGAAGAAACTTTGATGGCTCAATTCCTAAATGGTTGCAAGATCGAATTGCTAGAAAAGTGGAGAGACAAACCTATCATGATCTGGACGAGTTGCTGCATCTTGTGGTTAAGGCCGAGCAGCATATAAAAAGGAAGACTATCTCAGCAAATCGTAGCAAGTCTACCTGGAATCAACAACCACAAAAGGCTCTGGACAAAGGAAAGGCCATTGACATAGAATCCAGATTCAAGAAATCCATTGGTGAAACGTCTAATAAGAATAAACCAGAGCAAGGTAAAACCTTAACTCAAAGATCTTGTGACATAACCTGTTTTAAATGTCAGGGAAAATGCCACTATGCAAGAGAATGCTCAAACCAGAGAGTTATGATCCTTAAATCAAATGGCGAATATGAGTCGCAAGATGAAGAGGAGTATGAACCAGAAAAATCTGAGGAAGAAGTTGTGGACTATCCTGATACCGGAGAGCTTCTAGTTACAAGGAGATCCCTCAGTGCTCTTTTTGAACCAGAAACTATACAAAGAGAAAACATTTTCCATTCTCGATGCACAATATACTCTAAGGTATGTACTTTGATCATAGATGGTGGTTCTTGTACTAACGTAGCCAGCAAGTATTTGGTTGATAAGCTAGGGTTACAAAAGACAAAGCATCCTCGACCATACAACCTCAAATGGCTGAACGATGAAACTGAGCTAAAAATCGCAGAACAAGTCACCATACCATTCAGCATAGGCAAGTATGCAGATCAAGTTGTGTATGATGTGGTGCCTATGCAAGCTGGACATCTACTTCTAGGTCGTCCATGGCAATTTGACAAAGAAGCATTACACAATGGACGCATTAATCACTATACCTTCATGCATAATAACAAGAAACATAGATTAGCACCTTTAACTCCACAGGAAGTGCATGAGATGCAACAAACTATGTATAAAGGAGAAAAGCTAAATAAAACTCACATTTATGTAACACCTGCCACTGTTTTGAAATCTCTTGATTCTGAAGAAGAGGTGCTACTAATGATCTTTAAAGAAGTGTTGTTTTCAGGACAAGAAAATGAGAAACTCCATGCTGCTGCTCTATAGCTTCTTGACAAATTCACTGATGTTTTTCTAGAAGAGATACCACCAGAATTGCGACCTATAAGAGGAATCGAGCATCAGATTGATCTTGTTCCTGGAGCACCATTGCCAAACCGATCTGCCTATAGAGTGAATCCAGAAGAAGCAAAGGAGCTGGAAAGACAAGTACAAGACCTAATGTCTAAGGGCTATATCCGAGAAAGTCTAAGCCCATGTGCTGTTCTTGTTCTTCTAGTGCCTAAGAAAGATAGAACTTGGAGAATGTGTGTTGATTGTAGAGCAATCAACAATATCACTGTCAAATACCGACATCCAATTCCAAGACTTGATGACATGCTAGATGAACTTAGTAGAGCAACTATCTTCTCAAAAATTGATCTAACAAGTGGATATCATCAGGTGAGAATGAAAGAAGGTGATGAATGGAAGACAAAGTTTAAAACCAAACAAGGATTGTATAAAGGGCTAGTCATGCCATTTGGACTCAAAAACGCTCCAAGTACTTTCATGAGACTCATGAACCACGTCCTAAGAGCATTTATCTGTAAGTTCGTAGTAGTTTATTTTGATGACATTCTAATCTATAGCTCTAATCTTGAAGATCACTTACAACATCTTGAGCAGCTACTTGAAACGCTTAAGGCTGAAAACCTTTATGCTAACCTTAAGAAATGTACTTTCTGCACTGATCAAGTGGTATTCCTAGGATTTGTTGTAAGTTCTCAGGGTTTAAAGGTCGATGAAGAAAATATCAAAGCAATTCAAGATTGGCCAACCCCAACAACAATCGGACATGTGAGGAGTTTCCATGGATTGGCTAGTTTCTATAGAATATTTGTCAAAGACTTTAGTACTGTTGCTGCACCCCTGACTTTAGTAATTAAGAAGAATGTGTGGAGTTCAAATGGGGACCAGCACAAGAGAAGGCATTCAACAAGCTGATAGATAGCCTCACACATGCGCCTGTTTTGGTACTTCCTAACTTTGATTAAACCTTTGAAATTGAATGTGATGCTTCTGGAACAGGTATAGGAGTTGTCCTAATGCAAGGATGAAAACCAATGCCTTACTTCAGTGAGAAACTTAGTGGAGCTTCACCTAACTATCCCACATATGATAAGAAGCTCTATGCTTTGGTATGGTCTCTTGAAACTTGGCAACATTACCTACTATCAAAGGAGTTTGTTATCCATACAGATCATGAGACGCTCAAGCACTTAAGAGGACAAACTAAGCTTAAGAAGAGGCATGCAAAGTGGCTTGAGTTTGTGGAGACTTTTCCCTATGTGAGCAAATATAAGAAAGGTAAAGATAACATTGTGGCTGATGTTTTATCAAGGAGACATGCTCTCATCAGCACAATGGAAGCTAAGATTATGGGATTTGGACACATCAAGGCAATGTATGAGACTGATCCAGATTTTCAAGAAATGTTTAAAGAGACCAACAAGGCTGCATCTGGTATGTTTTATCAACATGATGGACTTTTATTTAAGGAAAAGCGTCTTTGTATTCCTCAAGGATCAATGAGAGAACTATTGATTGGAGAAGCTCATGGAGGAGGACTCATGTGAGATTTTGGCCGAGATCAGACATTGAGTGTACTTATGGAACATTTCTACTGGGCACATCTAAAACGAGATGTTGAAAGATTCTGTGCTAAGTGCATCACGTGCTTGAAAGCAAAATCCAGGTCACACCCCTATGGTTGTTATATGCCTTTGCCATTCCTAACCTACAGTTTCTCCTTTTGAAGTGGTTTATGGATTTACTTCTACTACCCCACTGGATCTTATACCTTTACCTCAAGATGTTATATCTAGTGAAGGAGAAACCAGGGCAGATTATGTTAAGAAGATTCATCAAAAGGTCAAGGAAAAATTGGAAAAGAGAACCGAGCAGTACAAAACAAATACAGATAAACACCGAAAAGACATATCATTTGAACCTGGAGATTGGGTATGGCTGCACATGAGACTTGAAAGATTCCCCAACCAAAGGAAATCCAAGCTTTCCCCAAGAGGAGATGGTCCTTTTCGTGTTTTAGAGAAGATCAACAATAATGCCTATAAGCTTGAGCTGGCAGGTAAGATGACCATTTCTCCTACTTTTAATATTACTAATCTTGCTCCTTTTCATGCAGATGTACCTGTTCTGAGGACATAACCTTTTCAAGAAGGAGGAGATGATGAGGACATCAATACTAGCTCACTAGAAGCTGAGAAAGAGCCCATTAATATACCTATTATGAGACAAGCTCCAAGAACAAGATCTGGCACAAGAAACCTTAGTAAGATGTTTAACAAGTCTATCGAGAGTCTCATAACAATTATAGAAGATGGAAGAGTCCATGAAGCTGAACTTAGTAAAGAATTACAAAAAGGAGACTATGAACAGCTAAAGACTACAACAATTTCACTCCTTCCAGTTTTACAAGGCTTCACAGATACAACCTTCTTCATCATTGCTAAACAAACTTAAGAAGACATTACAAGCAGCTACAAGAGACCAAGGTGCGTATTTAAAATTCTTATATTTGAATTAACAAGTTTATTTGCTTGTTTTTGCAGGAATGTGACTGTTAAGTTTAAGAGTATTTTATTTGTCATTAGGTCCTAATATCTTGTTGTTATTTTTGTTTTACTCCTTCTATTATAATATATTTTCAGCCATAGAATGCACCTGCTGCTGGACTATTATATAAAGTCCCTTCTCAGCATGTAATCACTTAAGTTTTATGAAATAAAAACCTAGTTTTTCTTCTTTTGAAAGGAGCTGACGCCTCCAGCCTTCTTGTGTGAGAATCCTTGAAGCTTGAGTGCTCTAGAGTTATCACAGACCTTCCATAATCTGTGTGGCGTCTCTCGATCCAACTCTCTACTCAATCCTCATTTAGATCCTTCAGAAAGTGCTCTACAGCCAACTGAATGCTCACCATCAACCCATCACTCTTGAGTCTCTAGTAAGTGTTGTACAACCAACTAGAGTCTCTCCAGCAGTTCCCCTTGCTCGAACAAGTCCTCTTGTTCCTGCATCAAAGGCCAACAAATGAAGACGTGGAATGGTATTTGAGGTGGGAGACCTCGTGTCGGTTCACTTGAGGAAAAAAAGATTTCCAGCTGAAAGGAAATCCAAACTTATGCCCATAGTTGATGGACCTTTCAAGATAGTTCAACAACAATGCCTACAAAATTGATATTCAAGGTAAGTATAATGTGAGTTCAAGTTTCAATGTTTCTGATGTTGTGCCTTTAATTGTAGACGAACCAGATTTGAGGTCAAATCCTTTTCAAGAGAAGTGGGATGATACAAGCATGGAAAGCACACAAAAGGAGAAGCTCATTGCTAGGAATGAACCAGTGGAACATGAAGATGCTCTTACACTACCAGCTGGACCATTAACCCGAGCTAAGGCCAAGAAACTCAAAGAGACAATCAGCAGCCTACTCAACAAAGAGGATGCACAATAAATTCACTTGAGCTTGAATGGAGAAGTGCCTAAATACACTCTGAATTTAGTACAAGTCCAAGACAGCATACAAATGGGTATGTGATCCATTTCTACTCTTTTTCCCTTATCCAAGTTTTCTTCCATTGGGTTTTCTTGGTAAGGTTTTTAATGAGGCAAATGAATCACATTACAACCAGCCCAATTTGTTGCTTAAAATCAAAAGGAGTCTACTACAATCTGGTCTAAATTGCGTTCAAGGGGGGGGGGGGGAGGTTGAGGGGGGAAGTGTCTACATTCATAGTAAAAAAATAAGAGTTAATGTAGTTAAGGTCTTTGGTCAAGTCTTTCATTGTAATTTCAACCAATTTAATGAGGTATGCTTCTTCTACTACGCCTCCAAACAGCATAAATAGAGGCTTTCAGTTGTAAACTTCATCATTCAACTTTTCAAATAAAAACAACTTATTTTCTTAAGTTCGAGAGTGATTCTCTTCTTAATCTGATTGTTGTTGTGTAATATTATTCAATCAATATTTAGTAGCTTTAGTGTGTAATATCTAAGATAGTATCTTAGGTAAATCAATAGTCTTTCCAAAACTACATTGTAACCCTTCAATCCACAACTTTTGAAAAAATTGAATTTCGATTCATTTGGTTGCAAAGTCTATCTCAACCAAATCCAGAAGTGCATTCATTTGGAGGTTCACATCAGAGACCAAATGGACCATCAAGCAACAAGAGCATTGATCTGACATTTGAGATGATCAGGGAAACCCAAATCCATGAAGAGATGCTACGACTTGGTCCATGGTCCACTAATAATGAAGGACAACATAAGACCAAACTAAGCATATCAGTTTTTTTTATCATTAAACCTATTTGAGAACGACTATGTTTAGGACCAGTTTTTTGGCCAAATATCTTTAATATATTATTTTAAAAACATTTTAAAAAAATAATTTTATTTTGACTTGTTATTAATAAAAATATCATGATGATGTATCATCACCACAGTGAATTTCAAATAAATATATAAATAGATTTAAAATTAGTAGAATAATTACGATATATGATATTTTATTAATTTGGTTAGAAAATCAATATATTTCGTTAAACTAATAAAAATACTATTAAATTGATTAAAAATTATTTTTTTTTCTTTAATTTACATTTACAAAAATTATTATTAAAAGTAAATTTAAATAAAAGTTAAAATTATATAAATATTTAATTTATGTTTAATAATAAACAATATTATATAATTTATGAATATTTTTTCTCATACATAATGTGGATATAAATTTAGTTTATTATATTTAGAGGAGCGTCGAGCATCGAAGGTATACATTTCAATTATTTTGACATTTTGACGAGTTTCTTTTTTTGTAGGACTTTCAATAATATTTATGTTATTTCCTTTATATCTTTTTGGGAGTTGTTCTTTCTTTGTCATTTATTTAGATCCTAAAAGATCACAACTTCTTACGTATTAATAAAGCTCCTCATTCAGCTTTAGACACAAATTTTTACCCTAAATTAACAAAAATTGTATTTTCTTACAAAAAAACTTTCACTGAATTTTTGATCAACTGTGTGATTTTCCTTTTGTAATAGACTTCATCGACTTACCATTGCCTTAATGTAAGGTGTGTAGTGTCATTCAATCCACCATTGCCTCATTCCATCGACCATTACTTCATTCCATCGACCATTACCTCATTCCATCGACCAATACCTCACTTAGCCAAATAGAGCCTCTCGGCTAGTTGGTTTTTCTTCATCGATCATTATCACTCAACCATCGTCTCTCGACCGACAAATGAATTCCCTTCGGCTAGTTGATCGGTTCCATTGTCCTTTGGTCATGAAAGTTTGTGATAAATACAACAGATCAATTCCACGAAACTATATTTTTATTAACTAAAATTTTGTTAAGTTAATTACTTACAATTACATTTAACTTTGGATTTAACCAATTGTACTCTTGTAGATTGCAACCAAATAATTCCTAGTCTATCCAAAAGATATATTTCAACAATCTATCTTGATCACCTCAACACATAAATACCTTTTGCTTGAAGTAAACTGACCAGATCACCGAAAACCCTTTTTTGAAAACCCTCAGAAAACTCTCACGCCCAACTCACAAATCTTTCTCTGTTTTTTGATCAAAAGAAAAACGTGAATTGAAACCTAAATCACACCCTTTTAAAAACATGAATTTCTTATTAATTATTAAGAAGATTTCTATTTTCCTCTTCAAGAATAATTCCACTATTCTTGATGCTACTTTGCCTTTTTTCTGATGCTGCTTTCCTTTTTGCTTTTGTCTCAACGATGTTGTTTCCGTTTTTTCTGATGCTGCTTTGCTTTTGCCGCCAAGATGTTGTTTTCATTTTTCATGCATCTTCAATCTCTTCCTTTTTAGCTTAGTGTGACACTCAAGCAAATTTCTATTAGATTGAGATTCTTGTAAGACACAACCAGAACAGGCACACAAGATACAAGCAAGACTTCTAGTAGTGATTCGAAACTTATCCGATTAAGTTATCAGCCTTATTCATTACAAAACATAGATTCCAACCAAATTCTTAGAAATATAACAACGTTTTCAAAACACACATTAAATAACCAAACATCACAGAAATACATTCAGTTAAAAAAAACACATGACTCTCAATCTATTACATAGATAATATTGCTCCCCCATACTTTAAGCCCATTGCTCTCCCATACATTATGCACCGTCTGAGTCTTTATCTTCATAGTCATCTCCTCCTGCTTGAGTACACCATTAAGATAAAAACACACATGGGGAAAAGTAAAGATGAGCCGAAAGGAATACATACTAGAGGATAACAGGCGTTGGATAACAACAAGGGCATGTCGAAGTGCTCGCCTATCTTCAACCGAGAGCCCAATAGACAGGCCTGATGGGAAAGAGCTAGATGGTTGTTCTCGAGAGAACACACCAGGAGGGCCTTGGCGAAATTTTCGAACTTTCGGAGCGGTTCCCTCAAAAGGAATAGGGTATTGCTCATTAAGCATCCGGAAAATGAGACTCGGATATGGCAAAAAGAACTTAGATGCCGGATTACTAGCCAATTGGAGAATGTGGGTGAACACAAGTTGGCCAAAATCAAACGCAATGCGATTGAAGATTTTGTGAACAATCCGAGCACGATTGGGGTTGGGATATCCACTATTCTGAGTAGGAACCCAATTGTGACAACAGATCTTATATAAGATTGCATTGTCCGGGCTAAAATGAGTGACCAGTAAGAAACTCCACTGGTGAGTAAGACTGCCGCTTATAAACACAGCAAGTACATCATCGGTCAATTCAGGACCTGGTTCAAGATCAGTGGCAGTAGCAATATCCGTCAGATCACAAGCAGCATTAATCAACTCCGTAGAGAACTTACACTGAAACCCTTTGACAGAGACCACCACACATTTAGACTCAGCTTTTATGGCTGCAAGGTTTGCCCAGAACTCACAAAGAGATGTCTTGTCATAGGGCCAGACGTCTGTGATTGTAACAGTCATACCAACATCACAGATATAGGTTTCGATTTCACGAGGGATCGTGCCGAAACACACTTGACGCTCATCAATAAACTGGTGGTAGGAGAACAGATCATACCTCGAAGGTGGAGAAACATGGCGTGGAGGCGGCTGAAAAGAAGTCGGTGAGGCCGCTTTTTTTTGGGAATGTGTGCATTTACAAGACACCGGAATCGAGGGTTTACGAGACCTTTTGCGCGAAATTGAAGAGGGAGCTAGGTGATTGGATGAACGCTGAGACTCATCAGAGAGGATTTCCACCAAAGCAGGGTGAACAGTCACAGGCGCAGGAGTAGCCACGGCTTTAGGGGAAACATCATCCTTAGAAGCAGTGTCGGCAACGGGAGAACCTAGTGAAGGAGAATTCTTAGAGAGCTTAGTCACAGGAATAGGGGAAACCCTACACACGGTCAGTACTGACGATTCCACAGTGGGGACAAGAGTCGAGGTGGGGTCCACCGCTTGCATGTTGGGTGTAAGCATTTGTTTAGAAGACGAAGTAGATGATGGAAATGACGGAGTGGGGCCGCTGAAAAGCCAAGACAACCCAGAGAGAAAGGATTTCATCATGACCAGTGGTAACCCTAATAAGAATGATGAACAACACACATAGAATGGCCTAGATATAGAGCAAAACAAAAGGAGGCACGATGGTTCATTATCTCAGCGCGGAATTGATGCCTTTTTCAAAATAGAACTGAACAAAATGCTTGCATCAGCTGAATTATGATTGGTTCTGATTAGTTAAGAGAGGTATTATCAATGCAGCCAAAACCTTTATCCCATATGGATGATAGAATAGTAGACACCATTGTTCAGACACTAAGGGACCCCAATTTTTATGAGAGCAAGAACACAAACTACAAACAAGCGTACTAACTATTTAAGTGAATTTTTAGAGACAAACCTTAATTTGATCAAGACCATTAGTTGACAGCAAAACCCAAGTGCACACTTCTCTGAAGTCTGATCTATTCTGAATGACTACTTTTTCACACCCTCATGCCTTTATCAAGGTTTATTCTGACTCATGAAGGGAGCTTGAAGTGTTTATTATCATGAGAAGTGCTTTATGAGATTGAGCCCTCCCCTTTTGTTTTTTTTCGATATGATGCTTTCAAATCAGAGTTTTACCATTTTTTTTCTTGAGCTCTTTGATCTCCTTCATTTGAGTAAGCTGATAAACACATGACGGCATGAGGAGCACCTCTTTTTCATCAGATTTATATATCAAAAAGTTTGATGGTTTGCATCAGACTTGCCCCCAACCACTGTTCCCTGTCTCAGATCAAATCAACCCACATAAACAGTTAGAGTTCACACACACCAATAGATTTTCTCAAGTGATGAATCTCTTGAAATCTAAAAGTTTAGTAAATATATCAGCTAGTTGCATTTCAGTTTCTACATGATAAATTTCAACCAGTTTTGCCTCAACTAATTCAAGAATAAAAGGATTTCTAATATCCAGAGCCGACCCGGGGTTATATGATGCCTAAAGCAAATATATAAATTGATGCCCTACAAAAAATTAAAACTTTCCAGGTTTAAACCAAGCTTTTACAAAAAAAAATGTGTAATATTCCTAACCACTACACCAAAGGGATTTATTCAAACATGATGTCCCTCAAAATTTATATTTTTGTGCCTAAAGCCCTTGTTTCACAGGCTTTAGCCCAGGGCCAGTTCTGCTAATATCAATATGTTTAGTACGTGAGTGCTGGACTGGGGTTTTTGGCAATATTGATAGCACTCTCATTATCACAATGAACAAGAAGAGAATCAGAGACCATATCATAATCAGCTGCCATTTGTTTCATCCACAGAAATTGAGTACAACAACTCCCTAGTGCAATGTATTCCGCTTTAGGTGTTGATAATGACACACCGTTCTGCTTCTTGCTATGCCAAGATATCAGGTTGTTACCAAGGAAGAAAATCCCCCACTTGTACTTTGTATATCATCCAAACATCCAGCCCAATCAGCATCACAATATCCTGCAAGGTGTTGGTTTGTGGCTTTGGTGTATACCAGGCCTAATTCTGATGTTCCCTTGAAATACTTAAGAATTTGTTTAACTGCCTATAGATGTGACAGTTTAGGTTTAGCTTGATACCGGGCATAAATTCCCACACTTACACATAGATCTGGTCGACTTCCCGTAAGATACAATAGGCTGCCTATCATTCCCATGTATACTTTAGGATCAACATCTTCTCCTTGTTCATCACGTGATCGCTTGACGTTGGCTCCCATAGGTGTCTTAGCTGATTTGCTCTGCTGTAATCCAAATCTATTCACCAAATTCCTTGCATAGTTACTCTAAGTGGTAAAGATATACTCTTCTGTCTGACTGATATGAGGCCCCAGAAAGTATGTCAGTTCACCTACCATGCTCATTTCAAATTCATTTGTCATCTTCTCCACAACTAAAGCTTGTTTAGTTGCTCCAAAAACTATGTCATCAACATATATTTGAACTACAATAAAAGCTTTCTTGTTGTCATGCACAAACAAAGTCTTGTTTACAGTGCCTCGGGAGTACCCTTGATTGATCAAGAATGAAGTCAGGCGTTCATACCATGCTCTTGATGCCTGTTTTAATCCGTACATCGCCCTTTTTAGTTTGTAGACATGATGAGGGTTCTCTGGATTTTCAAAACCTTTTGGTTGTTCCACATACACTTCTTCCTGCAGTATACCGTTCAAGAAGGCACTTTTCACATCCATCTGATGCAGTTGAATCCTATCAGATAGGCCATCCCAACTAGAAACGTGATGGATTCTAATCTCGCAACAGGCGCAAAAGTTTCTTCAAAAGCAATTCCTTCTACTTAAAAGTATCCCTGAGAAACCAATCGAGCCTTATTTCACACTATGTTTCCATGTTCATCTATCTTGTTCTTAAAGACCCATTTAGTGCCAACGACATTAACTCCTGCTGGCCTGGGCACCAAATGCCAAACACTGTTACGATAAAACTCTTCAAGTTCTTCTTGTTTTGACTATATCCAATATTCATCCATCAATGCTTCCTTGTGAGTCTTGGGTTCTAATGATGAGACAAAGCAAGCAAAACACACCATTTCTTTGAAGTCAATTTGCTTCTTTTGTGTAACTCTTTCACCGTTCACCTTGCCAGTTATATCATTTTTAGAGTGATATCGATGAAGTTGTGGCCTAACTTCATGTTCCGATTCCGATCTTGAATCTGATTCTGGCTTTTTGTTTTCAGAAACCCCTTGATCTTCTTTTCATAATGTTTGATCATGTGTTCCTTCAATGGATTTAAACATTAATCCTTGTGTTGAAACATCATTAAACACAACATTACCAGTCTCTTGAATGGCCCTCATCCTTTTGTTACATACTCTGTACGCAATACTTGATCCTAAATATCCAAGGAATATCCCTTCATCGCTCCTTGAGTCAAACTTTCCGAGTTGATCTTTCTCATTCAATATATAACATTCACAACCAAATACATGAAAGTAACTAAGAGTAGGAGGTTTAGCTTTCTAGAGTTGGTATGGTGTCATATTTGTTCCCTTCCTTATGTAGACTGTTTATCACATAGCAGGCTGTGCTGATGGCATCAGCCCAAAAGTGATTGGCCACTTGATTTCCATGTAGCATTGCTCGAGCCATTTCTTGAAGACTTATGTTTTTTCTTTCAACAACTCCGTTCTGTTGAGGTGTTCTAGGTGCTGAGTGCTGATGAAATATCTCATGCTTTCCACAAAACTTGTCAAATATGTCATTGTGAAACTCTATTCCATGATTACTTCTGATGACCTTAGCAGTGCACTTCTTCTCATTCATTAGTTGAAGGGCCAGAATCTTGAAACTGTCAAACGTTTCTGTTTTTTCTCTGAGGAACCTTACCCATGTGTACATGGTGAAGTCATCAACTAACATAAAAATGTATTTTTTTTCAAAAATATTTTCTACTTGAATTGGCCCCATCAGATCTATGTGGATTAGGTCCAAAGGCTTTTCTATCTAAACATCTGGTACTGTTTTGTTGTGAACTTTGACTTGTTTACCTTTGGCGCATGGTCCACATACAAATTTTGTATCCAGTTTTAACTTGGGGATTCCTTGTATCACATCCTGTTGAGATAACTTCACCATAATTCTGATATTCATATGTTCAAGCTTCGGTGCCACAAATTCAACTCGTCTTTCTTTGTAAAAGAGAAAAATCTCTCGGATGGCGTCCACATATAGAAATTGTTCCCAGTCTTGATACCTTGTAGAATTATCGAGTTCTGACCATTTTTTGCCCTGCATCCAGTACTTGTGAATGTAACTGAGAGACGTTCATCATACAACTGGCTGATGTTGATGAAGTTAGCCTTCAAACCCTCTACCAAGTACACGTTTTCTAACTCTGGAGCTTATTTACCAGTAGTATCACCTTTCCCTTTGATTTTCCTTTTAGCTCCATCTCCGAAGGTAACCTTTCCTGCTGTGGTTTTCTCAAGTCTTCGAAGATTTTCTTGATTACCTTTCATGTGTCTTGAGCACCCGCTGTCAAAATACCACGCAACCTCAGCTGATTTCTGTGGCCCTCTAGCCATATAGGCAGCATATGAGTAGAGGTCTTGTTTTCTCACCCATACTTGATTATACATTCTTTCATCCCACCAGAATCTATTACGCCTCACAAGATTTCTGATTTTCTCTTGATATTTGTAGCAGTGAGGTGTGATATGTCCTACCTTGCCATAGTAGAAGCATTCAGGTCTTCTGTACGATTGCTGATTTCCAAACCGTGATATCAGAGGCTTCTATTCAGTTTGAATCCACCTTTTGCACCTCCAAGGGTATTATTCTATTTTTGTCCAATTCCCTTTGTTCTAGATTCTTCCTTGATGAAGTGAGGCATGCCCTTTGTAGGATTCCCTTGATAGCCCAAGCCCCAGTTTGTGTGGCTTGTTTTGCCAATCTACAGAAACCTATCCAAATCCTCTGTACCTTTACTCAGCATCTAGATGTTCTTCAGCTGACCATCCAGTTTGCTTTCTAGATCCCTTGATTTCAGACATTATGTTTTGAGTTCTTCTTTCATTAGTTCATCCACTCTTTCCAGCTCCTGCTTATCCTTGATTAGCATTTGTTTTTCCAGAGTTAGCTCCTTATTTTCTTCTCTGGTTTTAACAAGTGATTCACACAGAATTTTCTTTTCTTCATACAAAGTCAGAACGAGATTGTCATCAGGTTCAGTATCTGCTTCCTCATCAATCTATCCAAAATATGCAATGAAGTTTACCATATTACTATGCATTACTTCTTGACGTTGCTTTTCCTTTTTCCTGATGTTGCTTTTCTTTTTGCTGATACTGCTTTCCTTTTTGCTGATATTGCTTTTCTTTTTGCTGATACTGCTTTTCTTTTGTATCAACGATGTTGTTTTCATTTTTCGTGATGATGATTTGCTTTTACCAAAAGCAACGCCAAGATGTTGTTTCCATTTTTCATGCATTTTTAAATCAGTTGCTCGGATCCATGGTCTCATTTTTTAAAGATCATCCTTAATGTTACATCACCTACTATTGACATGTAAAAAGTTCTTTAATTACAAAAAGATACACGCGACCACCATGCATAGACTATCACCACACATTCAACTCATTTTTCAAGCTGAAAACTATCCAGATGGCTCTTAGTAACACCATTTTACGGCATTGGCCAAGGAGACAACTAGATGTCAACCAAGTGGTTTTATAAGAAAACCTAACTAATGAAAATCTTTCTAGTGTAATCTACATGTTTCCAAAACAATGATAATCCTCACGCAATTTGTCAACTTCAAAAAGTCATATATTGCTTTAACCAAGCACCAAGAGCTTCATCTAATACATTTTTTTTTAAAAATCCGGTTTCAAGAACTCTTTTGCAGGTGCATCATTGTTCATATACAACTAAAACATAATCACCTTCTACAAGCTATACGCTGGTGAGAGTATAACCACGGGAAAGAATCCATTTATCACTTTTTTTTCTCCAACTTGTCTCGTAAAGATTAATGGGATCTTTCATATTTTCTGGAATTTAAAGTCCAAAGAACATCAAATGGGCGACACTTAACACAATGTCGCTATGCTTCAAATTCACTTCACATGACAAGTGTGGGCACCAGATTCTCCTTTGAAGATCCAAACTGAGTGAACCGAACCAAACCGGGACCGACCGATTTGGTTGAACTTATTTGGTTTGTAACTGACGCAATTAATACATTTATAATTTATATTGCAATTAATTCACTAAGAATTAATTGCAATTTAAGTTACAAATGTATTAATTGCGTCAGTTACAAACCAAATAAGTTCAAACAAATCGGTCGGTCTCAGTTTGGTTCGGTTCACTCGGTTTGGGTCTTCAAAGGAGAATCTGGTGCTCATAATCTGCCCCCCAAGTTTCCCAAGCTGGTTTGGGAAACTTTCAGCTTTGATTTCTTTAACTTTCCATATAAGAGGATTTCCCTATATCTCTATTTATTGATTTTCCTTATTTTTTAGCTTCTTTTGCCTATTTAATATAAGGTTCTCTTTTCTATTCTTTAAAAGAATTTGGGTGCCCTAAAATGTTGGTTTTTTTTCTTTTCTCCTCTCTCCCTCTTTCTTCTGTCGAGCATCCCCCCTTTTTATAATTTTTTTTGTTTTTCTTTTGCTTCTCCCTCGGTGGCGTTCTACTCCTCCAGCGGGTCCTCCGGTGCTTCTCGCCGGCGGATTTTTGGTGGGTTCCGGCTCGCGGCGTGCCCCCTCCAGGTGCCCGCGTTCGGATCGGCTCTTCCCGGCAGCCTACGCACAAGGTGCCACCGTCGGCTCGTGCATCCTCCATCGGCTCGCGCACGGATTCCCTTCCGGACGGAGCTCGTCCTCGGGCAACAGTTGGCTCGCGCGCACGCCTTTTCCTTGGTCGAGCTTGTCTTCCATGCTCATCGGCTCGGTTAGAGCTCACGGATCGATCACGAGGCGCCCGAGCTCTCGGCGCGCTACTTCCTTCCTCGGGTGGTCTTCTCGCGCGTACCCAGGCGTGCGGGGACCCACGTCGGCTGTCGAGCTCCTCGTGGCGCATCGCCTTCTCCATGCGCGCTGTCGCACGTGTCGTCTTGTAGTTCACGCTTCGGTCCGCGTGCTGCCGAGCTCTCCCGCGAGCTACTCGGGTGTTCGGGCCCTTCGCGCGTGCTTGTACCGGCCCACGAGCTCGCCACGTACTTGTTCCGTGCTTCTTCCTGGGTTCGCGGACTCTCCCGCGAGCTGTCCTGGTGCCCGCGAGGTGCCGAGCTCTCCCACGACGCGCTCTGGTCTGCGAGGTGCCGAGCTCTCCGCAAGCTTCTTCGCGCGTGCTCGTCTTGCGCCGCGAGCTCACCTCGTACCAGTTTCGTGCTGCTCCCCGGGTTTGCGGACTCTCTCGAGAGTTATCCTTGTGCCCGCGAGGTGCCGAGCTCTCCCGTGACGCGCTCTGGTCCGCGAGGTGCCGAGCTCTCCCGCGAGCTTCTTCACGCGTGCTCGTCCTGCGTTAGGAGCTTGCCTCGTGCCCTCTCACCGCGTACCGTTCTCGCTCTGCGGGTTCTTCGCTTCGTGCACCATGACACGACCTTCCTCGGTTAGTCCGCGTGAGCGCTTGCGTGTGCTCGCCTTGGTCAGTGCGAGCTCGCTGCTTCCGGTTCGCTCGTGCATAGTCCGGGTTATCGTATATTCTAGATTCATGGCGTCGTTCGCTATGGCGACGCGGAATCGGTTTGGGCCTCACTTGAGATCCGCTAGTTCTGAGTCTAGTATTTAGCGACCTCCGATCTTCTGGCATGATTGACCGATCTACTGAGATCATCATTCCTGGCATTTCCGATTCTTCTAAGTTTCCTCCTCTGGGTTATTGTTGCGCTTACGAGGTTTACTTTCGTGCTTGCGGGTTATCCTTCCCACTTCCCAAACTCCTTATTTGTATGATACACGAACTGGGACTTGCGCTACCACAGTTAGTCCCCAATTTTATCCGGATTGTGGTCGGATTGCAAACGCGGGCCGAGGAGGAGGGGTTCCCCCTTGATGTTCCCACTGTTGCACATCTGTGTGGTGTTAGGGCTAATTCTGCCTGCTATGGTACCTTCTATTTGACCCCAAACCCTTCACGAGCAATTCTTTCCGGTCTTCCTGACAAAGACGTGAAGTTGCGGAGTTCCTTTTTTTATTTTCGCATTGATAAAACTACCTATGGCGACTTATGTCCTTTGGCCTCGGCCAGCTGGTCGCAGCGGCCTGGTAGAGTTGTGTTCTTTGCGCCTCCTGCCTCGCCAATACTCTCTTTGTTTCTTGATATTTGACTTGTGTTTTGCAGTTACGCTGAAGAGAGCTCCGGCGAGTGACGATCTCGAGGTGCTGGTGATTATCCTACGTGAGGGTTCGACGGATTGGAGTTCCTTTTCTAGGAGTCGCATTCGCCGGTCCCAGCATCGGCTTCCCAACCAGGATTTTCGAGTATTCCGTGACTCTGATTATCTCGACACTGATCAAGGTTTGTCTCGGTCCGTCTTTTTTTTTGTTTGATTTTCGTTGGCTGTTTAACTTTCACTGTTTAATCGCCTATTTTTTTATTTCAGGTATTCCCTCGGACTCCCCACCACACACGATGTCGGGCCTTGGTTACCATGTCGAACGGAAGGCTCAGCGTGCTATTGAGAAGACTGCTGCTGATAGGGCTATCGATGAGGCTGCTACGGATCTGGGTGAGGTTTCCGGACCTTCTACCCTTCCTGATCCTCAAACAGCTTCCCGAGCATCCCCTCCTAGCTCTATGCCTTCTGCCTCACCTCTTCGCTCTATTGTCGCGGCTCTTCCTGCTTTGGATGGTGACTTTTCTCGTGCTGTCGTTGACTTGGAGCCGCCCTCCTTCGTTCCTTCTTCAATGCGGGTTGACGGGACTACTATTGCTGTAGATTGCTCTCAGGATCCTTCAATTGATGGTGAGGTTGGTGACCGCCGCGGTATCAAGCGTAGACATCCAGCTCCGAACCGCGCGAGGACTTTGGGCGGTGCCAAAAGGTTAAGGCACTTCTTCCATTTTGAGTACAATTCTGATGCTAACATCATTGAGGACCCCGATGCTATGGCGCGCATCGCCTAACATTTCAGAAAGCTTGGATGTAAGCTACCGTTGTTCGACACGTTGGGAAAGCAGCACAGGGAGAGCTATCTCAGTTTCTCGAAACGTCTTGGAGATGTAAGTTTTCTCCATTTCATTTCCTCTTCATTTCATTCCCTCCTTCGGAGATGTTCTTCATACCTTTTTTGTGGAGCTGATAGCACAGTATAATCGCTCGATGGATTTGTATGAGAGGCGTGTGCGGTCTCCTACCGAAGCAGAATTTCGCGCAGCGACGGAGCGCATAAAGTCGTTAGAATCTGAAGTGAAGAAACTTTCTGCTCTCAGGGAGAACGATGCTGATAAGGTCAAATCTGTTGACAAAGTTATCCTCCAATTGAATCGTTCCGAGTATGCGCTTAGGGAAGCAGAGATTTCTCGTGATGATTATAAGGTTAAGCTGTCGAATGCCATTGCCCAGAATTCAGAGCTTTTCGAGAAGGATGTTCAACTTGTTGCTGAGGTTAAGAATGTGAAGATCAAATGCAATTATCTTCTTGAAGCTCGCAATCGGGATTTGGGTGCTGCTCGTGTTGCTCGGGCTGAGCTCAAGAGCGAGGTGAAGGTTCACATTGATCGGTTTCGATCATATCTTTCTGGGGTGGAGAAGCTGCGTGGTTCCTTGTCTCGTTGTGCTGAAACGAGAGCGAATTCGGAGATTCTTGAGGAGATTATCAATGGCGAAATAGAGGATCTGAATGCTGAGCTTAAAGTTGTCCTCACAGACAAAGAGATCAGTGCTCACGAGTTGCTCGATGTTGAGGGCGCGCTTCCAGAGATTGATTTGTCGCGTTTGGAGTTTTTGACATTGAACTCTCCAAAGTTAGTCCCCGCTTCACGGTATGAAGTTCCGGACTCTGAGCCCATGGATACATCGTTTGACGAGTTTGGTTCCAACCTTGGGGCCATCTGCCTCCCTGGAGCATGTATCGGCAACTTTTGCATTCCAGCTCCCTCTTGCTGATATTTGATTTTTCATGTTGTATTTGTTTTCTGCTTTGGCGATTTGATAGGCTTTATCGTTGTCATCTAGTTTCCTTTTGTTTTGGTGCTAAGTTATTGTTGTTATTGGACGAAATCGTGATGGACTTTTTATTATTTCGCTGAGTGTTTTATCATTCGACCCACGATGACGAGCGCGTTGTTCATGTTGTTTGCTTTTTCTTTTGTTTCATGGTCTCGACTTCGTAGAGTCGAGATGTGCTGTTTTTGTTGCTTTCAGAAAGCGCAAGACATGTGCGCGCTGCCGCCGCCGCCGGGCCAAGCTCATGTAATAGCTTGGAATGTTCTTTTTATATTTAGGCAAAGTGCTCCTCGTTTCTGTTACGGCTACTTGTCCGTATTCTTTACGAAGAGCTGCTTGCGCTCTTTTTTTTGTTCTGGCGAAGTGCTCCTCGTTTCTGTAACGGCTACTTATCCGTATTCTTTACGAGGAGCTTCTTGCGCTGTTTTTATACTTTGGCGAAGTGTTCCTCGTTTCTATAACGTCTACTTTTCCGTATTTTTTACAAGGAGTTGCTTGCGCTTTTTTTTGTTTTGGCGAAGTGCTCCTCGTTTTTGAAACGGCTACTTGTATGTATTCTTTACGAGGAGCTGCTTGCGCTCTTTTTATACTTTGGCGAAGTGCTCCTCATTTCTGTAACGGCTACTTGTCCGTATTTTTTACGAGGAGCTGCTTGCGCTTTTTTTCGTTTCGGCGAAGTGCTCCTCGTTTCTGTAACGGCGACTTATCCGTATTCTTTTACAAGGAGCTGCTTGCGCTCTTTTTATATTTTGACGAAGTGCTTCTCATTTTTCTGTAACGGCTACTTGTCCGTATTATTTACGAGAAGCTGCTTGTGCTTTTTTTCTTTCTTTTTTTTTGGCGAAGTGCTCCTCATTTCTGTAACGACTACTTGTCCGTTTTGTTTATGAGGAGCTACTTGCGCTCTTTTTATATTCTGGCGATGTGCATCTCATTTCTGTAACGGCTACTTGTCCGTTTTCTTTACGAATATCTGGTTTCGTTTTATTTGGTTTCTTGTTCACAAAGCGTTATCTGGAACACCATTCATAGAAAAAGAAACTTTATTAATTTTCTGAATCGGATTGATATGTTGAAATGAAATTAATTTAGCAAAAGTATTTCTTAAGATGGATCGCGTTCCACGATCTCATCACTGGATTTCGGTCGAGGGTCTCTAGTCCGTATACTCCGTGCTTAATTATTTTTTCGATCTTGTATGGACCTTCCCACGTGATACCCAACTTTCCAGCTCCAAGCTCCACTGTATTCTCGAACACTCTTTGTAGTACCAACTCGCCTATGCCAAATCTCCGTGGTTTGATCTTTGAGTTGTAATATCTTGCTGCGCTCTGCTGGTAGTTCTGTAGCCATATCAGGGATTGGTCTCGTTTTTCGTTTATTACATCGAGATTGTCTTGTAGCATGCTTTCGTTTATTACTTTTTTTTCCGGAGCTGATTCCCTCCGAAGACTTGGGATTGCGACTTCGGCCGGTACAATTGCCTCAACTCCGTAAAGTAGGGAGAATGATGTTTCGCTGGTAGACTTTCGCGGAGTAGTTCGGTAAGCCCACAACATTCCTTGCAACTCGTCTGCCCAGTTCCCCTTGTGTGCTCCGAGTCTCTGCTTTAGGTTACTTAGTATCGATTTTTTTGTGGCTTCGGCCTGTCCGTTTCCCTGCGGATAGCGGGGGCTTGATTTACTTAAACGAATTTTCCATGTTTCGCAGAACCTCTCAAACTTCTTCGAGATGAATTGCGATCCGTTATCTGTGACGATCTCGTAAGGCAAACCGTGTCTGCATATAACATTTTTCCATATGAAACTTTGCACCGTTCCACGATCGATTTGTATGACTCCGCTTCTATCCACTTCGAGAAGTAGTCTGTCATTACCAATAGATATTTCACGTTTCCTGTCGAAGGATGCAGAGGTCCAACGATATCCATTGACCACCTCATAAATGGATACGGGGCTGAAAGTGATTGGAGTTCCTCTGTCGGGCGGTGATTCACTGGTGCATGCCTTTGGTAACTGTCGTAATGCTTTGTGTATCGCTCACAATCCGCCAGCATGGTCGGCCAGTAATATCCTTGTCGTTTGATTCTAAGTGCAAGGTTACGGCCCGACGAATGGCTTCCGCATAAGCCTTCATGCATTTCTCTCATTATTGTTTCCGCATCTTCTTTGTTGACGCAATTGAGGTACGGGCCGGATATGCTCCGTTTGTACAACTTTCCCTCGAGTACACAGAATCGGGCGCTGATTATTTTGAGTTTTCTTGCATCCCATTTACTGCTTGGTGTTGCTCCCGTTGCAATGTACTCCTTTATTGGGACTCTCCAATCATAGGTTTGATGTTCCTCTTCGATCGGAACAGATTGTTGTTCATTGGATTGGTTCTCTACGTCGCAGCCAATCTCGAAGATGAGGTTTGAATGGAACTTTATGCTCGGTGTCTCGATACTTTCGATCGGAATCACCCTTTTTATCATTGGTTCAGTTGTGGATGCCAAGGTTGTCAGGGTGTCAGCGTGGGCGTTTTTTGCTCTTGGGATTCTTTTGAGTTCGAAGTAATCGAATAGTCGCACAAGTCCCTTAACTATTCCGAGGTACAATTCCATTTGTTCGTCCTTGGTTTCGTAATCACCGTTAAATTGACTGGCTACGAGCTGAGAATCCGTGAATGCTTCTTGTTCGTCTACCCCGATCCCACTTGCCAACCTTAAACCAGCAATTAACGATTCGTATTTTGCTTCGTTATTGGAGGCATTGAACAATAACCGAAAAGATTGTTCGATTACTTCCCCAGTCGGAGATGTGAGTCTATCCCAATTCCGGATCCATGATTCGTTGACGATCCATCCACATGGAGAGTCCACCTCCCATCGCGGCACGACTCTCCGAAGCTGTCCTTGGGTTGTTCGATGACGAAATTGGCAAGAACTTGGGCTTTGATATTTGTTCTTATTCGGTATTCGATGTCGTACTCACTCAGCTCAATTGCCTATTTTGTCAACCGCCCCGATTGATTCGGACTATGGAGTACCCCTCGTAGCGGTTGGGTTGTCATTACGATAATCGTGTGCGATTGGAAATAGAGTCTCAGCTTTCGAGCTGCCGTTATTACTGCGAGAGCCAGTTTCTCGAAGGTTGGGTATCGTGTTTCGGCATTGATCAATCGCCTGCTCACGTAAAAACCTGGCCTCTGTTCCCCTTTATCTTCTCGATTAGCACTCCGCTGACTGCTACGGCAGATACTGCTACGGCAGATACGGCTACGTACAGGTAAAGGATATCTCCTGGCTGTGGTTTGACCAATATCGGAGGGCTAGAGAGATAGGTCTTCAGCTCATTGAGCGCTTGCTCGCATTCTTCGTTCCAAATGAACGATTTGTTTCCCTTTAATAACTCGAAGAATTGGAGGCTCTTATCCGTTGATCGGGAGATAAATCTGTTCAGAGCTGCGACTTGTCCTGTCAAGCACTGGACTTCCTTAATAGTCCTCGGAGAACTTATTTGCTGGAAAGCGGAAATTTGGCTAGGATTGGCCTCGATTCCTCGCTCCGTGACTAAGTATCCGAGGAATTCTTTTGAGGTTACAGCGAATGTACACTTCGTGGGGTCCAGCTTCATTCCAAATTGATTCAGGATGTCGAAGCATTCTTTCAAATTATCCACGTGTTCTTCGGCGCGCGCAGACTTTACGAGCATGTCATCTATGTAAACCTCCATAGTCTTCCCGATTTGATTCGAGAACATTCGATTCACCAGTCTTTGATAAGTGGCCCCAGCGTTTTTAGCCCGAATGGCATGACCTTGTAACAGTAGGTCCCCATATCGGTGATGAATGATGTCTTTTCTTGATCGTCTGGATGCATAAGAATTTGGTTATATCCAGAGAACGCATCCATGAAAGTTAGCAATTGATTTCCCGCCATTGAATCCACCAATTTTTCTATGTGTGGAAGTGGGAAACTATCTTTTGGGCATGCTCGGTTCAAATCAGTGAAGTCGATGCAGACTCGCCACTTCCCATTTTTCTTTTTGACTACCACTGGATTAGCTAGCCATTCTGGGTATCAGACTTTACGAATCATTCCATTTTTGAGAAGTTTTTTTACTTCTTTGTTCACGGCTTGAGCTTTCTCCGGCCCTATCCGTCTCCATTTTTGTTTGATCGGCCTGAATGCCGAGTCCACGTTCAGCTCGTGGGTGATTACATCGGCGGGGATTCCGATCATGTCCTCGGTGGTCCAAGCGAACGTATTCTTATTCTCTTTTAAGAAAGCCTCTAACTCTTGTCTGATCGTATGGTCCAAGTCTGCCCCTATGGCGACGCTCCGATCCGGGTTTGTTGGATCGAGGGGGACTTGAATTATTGAGTTGGACTGGGGACCCTTCTGATTTTCTGTCTTTTCTGATTTTTTAGACTCGTCCCCGCTTGTTAATTGCTATTGAAGTCGGAGATGGTGCCCGCTCATATAGCATATCTGTGAGCTCTTTTGGTTCCCTCGTAACACTCCTACTCCTGTTGGTGTTGGGAATTTCACACACTGATGATATGTCGAAGGGACCACCTTCATTGTGTAAATCCAGGGTGTGCAGAGGATGACATTGTAAGTTGCCGGTCTGTCCACCACTGTGAATTCAACCATTTTAGTCACCCCCTTACCAAAGCACATAAGTCGTCATAGGTAGTTTTATCAATGCGAAAATAAAAAAAAGGAACTCCGCCACTTCACGTCTTTGTCAGGAAGACCGGAAAGAATTGCTCGTGAAGGGTTTGGGGTCAAATAGAAGGTACCATAGCAGGCAGAATTAGCCCTAACACCACACAGACGTGCAACAGTGGGAACATCAAGGGGGAACCCCTCCTCCTCGGCCCGTGTTTGCAACCCAACCACAATCCGGATAAAATTGGGGCATAACTGCGGTAGCGCAAGTCCCAGTTTGTGTATCATACGAATAAGGAGTTCGGGAAGTGGGAAGGATAACCCGCAAGCACGAAAGTAAACCTCGTAAGAGCAACAATAACCCGGAGGAGGAAACTCAAGAGAATCGGAAATGCCAGGAATGATGATCTCAGTAGATTGGTCAATCAGGCCAGAAGATCAGAGGTCGCGAATGCTAGACTCAGAACTAGCGGATCTCAAGTGAGGCGCGAACCGATTCCACGTCGCCATAGCGAAGGATGCCACAAATCTAGAATATACGATAACCCAGACTACGCACGAGCGAACCGGAAGCAGCGAGCTGGCACTGACCAAGGCGAGCACACGCAAGCGCTAACGCGGACTGACTGAGGAAGGTCGTGTCATGGCGCGCGAGGCAAAGAACCCGCAGAGCGAGCATGGTACGCGGTGAGAGGGCACGAGGCGAGCTTCTTCGCGCGTGCTCGTCCCACGTCAGGAGGTCGCCTCGTGCCCTCTCACCGCGTACCGTGCTCGCCCTGCGGGTTCTTCGCCTCGTGCGCCGTGACACGACCTTCCTCGGTCAGTCTGCGTGAGCGCTTGCGTGTGCTCGCCTTGGTCAGTGCGAGCTCGCTGCTTCCGGTTCGCTCATGCGTAGTCCGGGTTATCGTATATGCGACGCTTAACACAATGTCGCTATGCTTCAAATTCACTTCACATGACAAGTGTGGGCACCAGATTCTCCTTTGAAAACCCAAACCGAGTGAACCGAACCAAACCGGGACCGACCAATTTGGTTGAACTTATTTGGTTTGTAACTGACGCAATTAATACATTTGTAACTTAAATTGCAATTAATTCACTAAGAATTAATTGCCTAAAAGTAGTATAAAAAGAGGGATAACCTCATTTGTAAGGGGATTCCAAATGATTGAAAAATAAATTAGTACTATTCAGATCAATCTTTGTGTGAGAGCTGAATTATTTATTTGGTTCTAACAACAAGGATGACAGATGTAAAGATTAATGACATCTTTCATATTTTCTGGAATTTAAAGTCCAAAGAACATCAAATGGGTGACACTTAACACAATGTCGCTATGCTTCAAATTCACTTCACATGACAAGTGTGGGCACCAGATTCTCCTTTGAAGACCCAAACCGAGTGAACCGAACTAAACCGGGACTGACCGATTTGGTTGAACTTATTTGGTTTGTAACTAACGCAATTAATACATTTGTAACTTAAATTGCAATTAATTCACTAAGAATTAATTGCCTAAAAGTAGTATAAAAAGAGGGATAATCTCATTTGTAAGAGGATTCAAAATGATTGAGAAATAAACTAGTACCGATCAATTTTTGTGTAAGAGCTGAATTATTTATTTGGTTCTAACAACAAGGATGACGGATGCAAAGCTGGTCAAAACACCCCATATGTCCAAATGCTTCCTTTGCATTTCACTCTAGCACAATGCTCTGTGATGCGAATGAATTTTGTAAAATGGTGGGAGCCTCCAATACTTTTCCCTTACACATTCTAACGTATCCTAATTAGTCGATAAGCTATCTTAATTCATGGATCATCCAAAAACAGACCATTTGACAACCGCAAAATGTATACTGCAATACCTCTTGAGAATAATGTCAAGTTGTAGTTTTCTTCATGCAAATAAATTGATGTTAGATGCAGATTACATAGGCAATAGGAATGATTACACGTCAACTGGAGCTTACGTTGTATATTTTTAGAAGCATCCCATAGCATGATCTTCCAAGAAGCAAATCGAAATTGCATCATCCTCAGCCAAAGCAAAGTATCAGTTCATCGCCTCTACAACTTCTAAAGTCTGGTTGATCGTATAACTTCTTATTGAATTTGGCATTCCTAGACATTATCACCAGTAATATATTATAATAACATAGGTGCTACATATTTGGGTGCAAACTCAGTTTTCCACTATGAATGAAGCTGATCACCTTAGACTATCATTTCCTGCGTCATTATGTTTAACATGGCCATGCTCATGTAGATATAGTATTTCAGAAAATCAATTAGCGGAAAGCCTCTATCAAAAGTTGGTTTCATTCAAAACTGAACAGATGTTTGAGGTAGAATGTATTGCCTCTGCCCTAGGCATTATAGCTATCTTAAATCAAAGGAATCGGCCAGTAGCATACTTTAGTGAAAATTTGATTAGAGTCCTACTCAACTATCCAACATATGATAAGGAAGTTTTTGCGTTGATATGTGAAGAGATCGTCGGTCCAAGTCCTAGTTGATGGTCGACCAGTTTAATTACTTGAAAACTAACACATGGTATCTAAGAAGAATTTATAGACCTCTTAAAAAGCCCACAATCAAACTTCCATACGCCATACACTATCCGATCAGACAGATCCTCCTTCTCCAAAATTTTCCATATTTAATACTGAGCGTATTAATCCACCAATGGTTCTCTCCTCAAGGTTGCTACATTTTGGGCACTTGTTCAGTCCAAATAGGTGAGCGTATTAATCCACCAATGGTTCTCTCCTCAAGGTTGCTACATTTTGGGCACTTGTTCAGTCCAAATAGGTGCCACTTCCGACCCAAGTTATCAAAATATAAAAAATTTACTATTTTCCATGTTTGGTGGAGTATCCAAAGCTCCAACAACCATATTTCTTTAAGTGTAGGCGCTTTTATTGATTTACCTTTTTAAACCTTTTGTAAGATATATATTTTTATATATATATAAAAACATTAAATCTCATTCGACACTGTAAAAAACACCATTGAATATACAAAATTTTCTTAAGAAAATCTTCGTGTTCTCCCTTGAAAGACAAGGTCTTTGATTTCTTTTTTATAGTGATTTCGTGTGTGAAACACCCATCTCTTGTGAAGCCACGACCAATTAGTTTGAAAGATTCAAACTCTTCTGCTTCATCTTTTGATTGTGTGATTCGATCAAAACCCGATTCTTTCATTGCTCTTGTCAACCTAAGC
This sequence comes from Pugionium cornutum, assembly GCA_018901935.1. Classification (NCBI taxonomy): domain Eukaryota; kingdom Viridiplantae; phylum Streptophyta; class Magnoliopsida; order Brassicales; family Brassicaceae; genus Pugionium; species Pugionium cornutum. The sequence continues at coordinate 17,638,513 of CM032157.1, forward strand.
CAAAAGAGATTCTCGTCCATTGCGAGTCACGACTATACCGGTTGTAAAATTGAGATTCAATATTATATCATTTGGTATCAGATATAAAAGCTCATATCCCAAATTGTGTTATCCAACTTCTATCTTTTTTATTTTATGTTGTGCGCTTTCTAAGTTTTGTATTATCGTAAAACCTAAATAATATTTTTGTTCTACATTTGCTTTTTTTTTGTTATTTCTTCCCATATAAAATTTCAAAACAAAAAAATTCATTTTATTTTCAATAATTTTATTCACAATAAAAAGAAACCAACATAAAAACACCAACATAAAAACATCACCATTTTGCTATTTTTAACTGTCAAATTTTTTTTAAAAAAAAGATTGAAGAATATTGTTCATCTTATTATCGTTATACAACTTTAAATTTATATTCAAAAATCAAACAATTATTTTTTTATTGCCAAAAAAATAAAAACAAATAAAATATTAACTTGTGTTAATTTGTTTTTGCTAATACTTGGGTGTTAATACCATATATTTATTTTAGGGTCTTTATTTGAAATTTTGACTTAAAAATATTCTTTTTTGTGCAAGGTATGAATTTTAAAATATGGAGTACCATATAGAAGAAGAAGACACCTTGAACCTATCACAAATCAGTTGTAATCAATATAATGATTATGACCAATGCCTAAGCATCCTTGAGGCTAAATATGGGGAAGTACGATGGAATGAAAACTACTTGGTGACTGATTGTGAAGAGGAATCAGAAAGGGAAGACTTTGAACAGGAATCATTAGACCATGACCAAGACGACATGAGTCATGAAAGTTTGTCCAAAGAAAAAGAAATTTACCAATAAAGTGATAAAGAAGAAAACCATGAACGAGACTCATGAAATGAAGAGTTTAAATCCAATATTATTCTAGAAGAAGGAGACAATGAGGAACAATGACTAAGCTATGATGATGACCCGAAATATGAAGAAAAAGCGTCCGAGAACCATCCGGCCAAACCATGGGAACAACACTCAAATGAATAAGAAGGCCATGAACCTGTATATATTTCTTCTTTAGTGCACAAACAAGGACCAAAAGCCTATTTAAAATAAGAAAGACATAGAAAATTGGTTCCAAAAGAATCAAATTCAAGATGAAGAAAAAATAGTCTGTACTGAAGACACCTTAACCAAAGATGCCTTCAGGATTTGGAAGCAAGACGGCTATTGAAATAAGACACCTTATGCAGCCTTCAAATTGACAATGTTGGGCGTGACGCAAGCTGGTGATCATTCTCTCTTAGTATGGCCGTATGATAGGATATGGTGATCTAAAGCATTGGTGGTCGCGCTCTCTCATGCGATCAAGACAACAACACCAATGGAGGATTGAAGTGCACCACAAAGATTAGTAAGAATTCTTTGATACCACATAAGAGGTTTAATCTTTGAGACGACACACAAGAAGAGAAGAACCGTACGGTTTTTCATGTAGAAGAAAATGATTATTTGTATTAATATCAAAACGAGGAATATTACAAGGGTACAGAAAACCTTATATAGTAATTATTCAACTAGAAATATTGGTCGAAATAAAATAGAAAAATGCAAAAATGGAAACACAAATAAAAATGAAATCACAAAAATACAAGAAATAGAAAAATACATAATCATTGAAATGGAAACTGTGGCCTCGTGTAATGACTCTCACGAATGCGAATATGCTTGAATTTGAAGTCAGTACACTACAAGAAAACATTAACATTTCCGACGGCATTTCTGACGGACAAAAAACCATCGGACTTTTCCGACGAATTTACGACGGATACGCGACGGATAGCCAAGGGAACTAAAACCATCGGAGATCCGTCGGTAATATCCGACGCCGGAAAGATCGTCGGTAAATCGATGGTAAAAATTGACGGTAAACCGTTGCATTTCCGACGAAATCCTAATCGTCGGGATATCCTCTTGAAACCGTCGGAAAGTTACCGACGTATCTGAAGCCATCGGTAATATTCCGACGATTTCCCGACGGATTCTGTGTTTTAGAGCCCGTCGGGAATCCATCGGCAGCTCTTATCGGAAAACCATCGGAACTATCTGACCATTGTCGGATACAGTCGGCAATCCGTCGGAAATATACGTACCCTGTTAAAATTTTGTGTTTATCCGTTGATGGTCAGAAACCGTCGGAAATCCGTCGGTTTATAAAGATAAAATCTATTCAAAATACGTGAATATCCGGTTGTGGTCGGTAACCGTCGGAATTCCATCGGAAATAGAGAATATTCTGAAGAATAATCTTTTTAAAGTTCGTAATTATCTGTTAAAAATTCTTAATAATCTGTTAAAAATTCTTAATAATCTGTTAAAAATTCTTAATAATCTGTTAAAAATTCGTGATAATATCTAATTTTTACTATAAATAAGCTATGATCTTTCAAAATTTTAATAGAACCAAAAATTTTAAAAAAATGTGTTCTTCGGGTTCTTTGAGTATTTTCGATCGTGGATGGATAAACCTCGATATGATTCAACCACGGGGGAATTGACTAATGAATTTGCGCAAGGTGTTGAAGAGTTCATGACATTTGCATCAAAGAATAGCATGACATCGGAATACGGTAAAATGTATTGTCCGTGTATTAAATGTCGAAATCATAGATTAATCTCTGTTAGAGAAGTACGTAATCATTTGTATAGGAATGGATTTATGCCGGGTTACAAAATTTGGTATTCACATGGAGAAACTGATGCAACGATGCAATATTATGATAGTACTTCAAAAAGGATAGATAATACTAATGTTAGGGTAGAGGAACCGGCATCAAAAGTTTATATAAACGGAGGTACTGTTCAGATGGTGAATGATGCATTTCGTGAACAAAGAGAATCGTACATCGAAGATATTAGCAGAATAGAGGAACCTAATTTGGAAGCCCGGAAATTTTTTGATATGTTAGATGCATCCAAGCAGACTTTGTATAAAGGATGTAGAGATGGATTATCGCCTTTATCTGCTGCAAGCAGGTTGATGACGATAAAGACGGATTTCAACTTGCCTGAAGATTGTGTGAATGCGATAGCTGATTTTGTTAGAGATATATTACCTGAAGATAATATTGCACCTGCTTCATATTACAAGGTTCAAAAATTTGTATCTGGTCTTGGATTGCCATATCAGATGATCGATGTATGTATTGACAATTGCATGATCTATTAGAGAAATGATGAAAACCGCATGAAGTGCCGATTTTGTCACAAACCTCGATTTCAAGAGACAAGCGGTAGAGTACCTATTCTGCATAAACGGATGTGGTATTTGCCATTAACAGAGAGGTTAAAGAGGTTATATCAATCTGAACACACGGCAAAACCTATGAGATGGCATGCAAAACATAATTCGAATGGAGAAATTGTGCATCCCTCGCGGATGCAGAAGCATGGAAACATTTTTAACAGGTTTATCCTAGTTTTGCATATGAGCCTAGAAACATATACCTCGGGTTATCTACAGATGGATTCAACCCTTTTGGGAAGCATGGGAGGCAATATTCGTTGTGGCCAGTTATCGTTACACCTTATAATTTGCCTCCTTCTTTGTGCATGAAACGAGAGTTTTTATTTCTAACAATTCTCGTCCCTGGCCCAGAGCATCTTAAGCGATCGCTTGATATTTTCTTGCAGCCACTAATTCATGAGTTAAAAATATTATGGGAAAATGGTGTCGAAGCATTCGATGTTTCCAACCAACAGAACTTCTTGATGCGAGCTGTACTTATGTGGATGATAAGTGATTTTCCAGCATATGGTATGTTATCAGGATGGTCGACGCATGGAAGACTAGCATGCCCATATTGTCAAGATAATACTGATGCGTTCCAACTGAAACACGGACAAAAGACTAGTTGGTTCGATTGTCATCGTCGATTTCTACCACAAGATCATCCATATCACCGGAGCACGACATTGTTTAGGAAAAACAAAAAAAAAAATTTGATGCTCCACCTCCTATTCTTGACGGGAATTATATGTTGACTCAACTTAGAGATTTTGGTGTTGAGAGAACGGCTTCTTGTGGAGGTAACGGACATTACCCTGTTGATGGTTGTGGCGAATACCATAATTGGCACAAGAAGAGCATTTTTTGGGGATTTACCATATTGGAAGGACCATTTGTTGCGCCATAATCTAGATGTTATGCACATTGAGAAGAATTTTTTCGACAACATAATGAATACCGTTCTAAATGTGCAAGGAAAAACAAAAGATAATTTGAAAGCTAGATTGGATTTGCTGGATATTTGTTCCTGTAAGGAACTACATGTAATGTCAAATGGAAAATCATTGTCTCCCGCATTCCGGTTGGATGCGCATGCAAAAGATGAATTCTTTGACTGGATTAAGCATAGAGTCAAATTTCCACATGGATACGCATCTAATCTTCGTAATTGTGTCGATACTATTGAAGGTAAATTTTCAGGGATGAAAAGTCATGATTGTCATGTTGTCATGCAAAGATTATTCCCATTTGCCTTTAGCGATCTACTGCCTAAAAACGTCTACGGAGCAATTGTAGGTACGACGTTAAATTTACATTATTTTATATATATAATAATATTTTCATATATTATATGATCTTAAAATATATTTTTATGTAGGGATTGGTTCTTTTTTCCAAGATTTATGTACAAGATCACTTACTGTAGACGATATCCGAAATTTGGAGGAAAAAATACTGGTTCTCATTTGTAACCTGGAGAAAATATTTTCACCAGCATTTTTTGATGTTATGGAGCATCTTCCTATTCACCTCCCTAGAGAAGCAGCCCTTGGAGGACCTGTTCAGTACAGATGGATGTATCCTTTTGAGAGATATATGTTCCACCTAAAGAAAAAGTTAAAAATCTTGCCAGGGTTGAAGGTTCAATCCTCGCACAAAGTATTAATGAAGAAATATCTTAACTTTGCTAGATACTATTTTCCATCGCAAGTGCAAACAAAAAATAGACGGCCTTCACGACATGATGATGGAAGAGAAAAACCAAGCTATCCAGTGTATGTGCCAGAAATATTTGCACAAATTAGACGTTTAAGTGGAAAAGGGAAGACGCGACGCCTATCAGAGGAGAAACACAATCACTTGCATTTGTATATTTTGACAAATTGCGATGATGTTTTGGAATATGAAAGGTACATTCAATTTAATTTTGTTTTTAGTTATTATTATAATTTATTGTTAATTTATTTTTTCATAATTAACACGATATACATGGAACAAATACGTGTTCATTATTCAGATTACAGCGAGAATGAGTTAGCCGAACTTAAAAAAAGCAAATTTGCAAAATGGTTGCATTTTTATGTTAGTGTTACCACAATTATGTAATTTTCAATAACAGTTTACTATATATCTATATATATATATATATATATTTATAATTTACTACATTCTATTATTTTGTAGGTTACTACAGGTCCTTCTAGGGGCATAACGTTTCCCAAGTGGTTAGTTGAGTTGGTGAGTGGTCCTACATTTACTGCAAAATCTTATCCAATGTACTGCACTCGTGGATATGCTTTTAAGAGTCATCGCGAAGGAAACTCACAAACAACTTGTAATTATGGTGTATCATCTCAATCGGGAGAAATTATATACAATGGTATTCTTCGTAAAATATTAGAAGTTCACTATCCAGAAATGATTGATTTGAGGTGTATTGTGTTCTATTGTGACTGGTATGACCCTGTCATGGATCAACGTGAAGACGAATTCGGTGTTACATCTGTCCACTCTCGTAAGCGACATCAAAAATATAATCCTTTTATACTTGCATCACAAGCGGACCAGGTTTATTATATTCGATATCCTCGTGTGAGAAACAAGCAAGATCCTTGGATTACAGTGACCTCAATACATCCTAGAGGAATGGTATGTGGTATTACCGAACAAGAGTCTATGCAACAAAGCACAATTGGTAACTTAGGTTCAATAGACACTTCTCTTGAAGTTAACCTTGTTGTTGATGATACCACGAACGAAGATTACAACGTGTTTCAAGATTCAGAAGAAGAGATTGGCGAGTTTGAGGACCAAAATTCAGCTAATTCGGAATATTCATCAGATTCAGATTAAATTTGTGATTTTATTTTGATATTTATGATTTTAATTTTAAATATTGTAAATAAATATTTATGATTTTATTTTTAAATCTATGTGCACAAACATTTCACAATATTATAATTAAAAGTGCTTTTTAAAAAATAAATTTATCTATATATTTTGTAACTTTTTAAATCAAATATTTTTTTGAAATATTGATTAAAATTACCGACGGCTTCCCGATGGCTTTAGTAATTCCATCGGGAAGCCGTCGACAATTTTATAATTAAAATTATTTTTTGGATTATTGACTCTACTGCCCGATGAATTTCCGACGGCCGTTGTAATTCCATCGGAAATCCGTCGGAAACCCGTTTGCAACGTGGGCAGACCACGTGTCAATCATGCACGGAGTTATAATAAATCCGAAGGATTTCCGATGGATTTCCGATGGATTTACGCGGTAAACAAAATTAAAAACGCGGGGTTTCGCGAAAATTAATTGATGGACCGACGGATTCCCGATGGCAATTTCCGTCAGAAATATGGAATATAACCTACGACTTCTTCTTCTCCTCTCTCGCCGTTTTATGTTTCTCTTCACTTCTGTCGATCGCCGTTCCTTCTCGCCGTTTCTCCTCCTCGCCAGTTCTTGTCGTCGCCGTTTCACGTCGTCAACATGTAAGTTTTTGAATCTATTATTTTGATCGGTTTTAGGCATTTACAAGGCAAAGTAGATTCGATTTCGGTGATCTGTTAGGATGAACGTTTTAGAATCGGTTTCGATGTAGTGCGTTCAATTAGGATAAAATAAGTTTAAAGCAAACTGTTAAAACACATGATTGTGGAATCAAAAATAGAAGTTTTCACGTTATCGAAGTCCCGTGAGAGAGAAAGGGACTTTCCACTTGTCTTGTGCAGTTGATATGTATAATCTCTCTAAGCAACTCGAAGTGTTGTGTATTATGCCAGAACATGATGCTCTATTGCTTATGTTATCGTAAAGTATCATTAATTTTTCCATAGATCCATAAACTGTCACAGGCAGATCTTTGAACCGCAAGGGATAAAACTCCGGCACCATTTTTTCAAGTAGAAATATTGCTTCTGCCATAAATGCATGACCCAAACACATACACATTACAATTCAATAGTTTTAAATTAATATAAGTTGATAAGATAGTGAGATGATAGATTTTTAAAAGCTCTATATAAATATATGCTTCCCAAATCTATCATAAAAAATAAATGTATAAAGTTGCACTAATATAGTTATAATGCAGATAATTATTCTGATGTTTAATTTTAGTGTTGTTAACTTTTTTAAACTAAATATTCTTTGGAGTTTATACTAACTTTTTATGAAGTAATGGACTTTTCAAATTGAAGATTTCAAGTATTGATCACAACATCATTTTCTTGTTGCTTGGTTTCTTAACTGAATACTGGTTAATTGACAAGGTTTTAAGGTTTTTTAAAATCAACTTTTATTTAAATATTATTAAAATTACTTTTTTATAAAAATATTATAAACATTAAAAAATTATAGGTCGTATCAAGATTACCAAAGACGTGGTGAATCATCGACTCCGAGTTTTATACCAACTCAAGTTCCAGAATCTGCAAATGATTCTTTCCGACCAATGACAATTGAAGAATTGGTTCAGCAGCCTGGTCGTGAACTTCTCACATTTCTCGATCCGAGACGTCAAGGAAACTCGACATGATAAATTAAATTTTCTATAATTATATTTAAAATAATTATTTTAATAGTATTCTAGAATTATATTTAAAATCATTATTTTAATACTATTCTAGAATTATATTTAAAATCATTATTTTAATACTATTGTAATAAAAATTTGTAGGTTTGGTATTTCAAACAATGGAATAAGCAAATCTATATTAAAGATGCTTCATTCTCTTTTGAATAAACCATATACCAAATTTCGAGATATTTCGTACGAAGAACGTCAGATTTGGTTCAGGATATTTGCGGTACGTTATTTAAATTTTAAATATATAATTATTTTAAATAGTTTTTAATAATATTTTTTAGTAATATATATTAAAATTTTGCAGCAAGAATTTACATGAAATCCCATGAACACAAAATTGGTGGAAGACGCTTTCGAAAAAGAGGTTGTAGTACAATTTTCTCGCCACATGAACGAATGGAAACAAAAATGGAAAAAGGAAAAAGATAAACCAAGAGAGTTGGATGAGTCGGTTTGGAACGACTTTATTCGTTATTGGGAATCTTCCACCGCTGAGGTCATCTCGAAAACTGATTCGGGAAACCGGAAGAGCGACCGAGGAGGCAAAGGCATTTATATTCACAATGTCGGATAGACTAGTTTTCTCAGACGAGCCGATCAATTGGTAAATTAATTATTATATTAATTATTTATTATTATTTAAAAGTTTAAAATTATTAATTTAGAATTTTTTTTATTTTTAGGCACAAGAAATTGGAGCGCCTCCAGATCACTTGCAACTTCTCGAGACCGTCCACACGAACAAAAAAACTGGTCGTATCCAAGATGGTCTCGTTAGTGAGATCATCGAAAAAGTAAAAAAGAAAAAAAGTGATATTCTAACCTAGCAATCTCAAGTTGGTTCTTCATCTTTAGTTGCTGAATTGCCGCATTCTGAGATTAGCTGTCTCGTTCTTGATGTAAGTTTTTTTAAAAATATATATTTAATATTATAATAATTTTCATTAAATTTTTTAATAATACTTTTTATTTTTACAGGAAGTACCATTTTCAAAGGGTCGTCATCCAGGACTCGGGAGAGTTGTAGATACCGGTGGCGCAACATCTGCAGTTAGAAATGAGGAAAATGAGCAGTTAAAGAAGAAATAACTTCCATAAAAATAGAGATGAATAATCTCAAAAACTTTGTAGAAATGATAAAAAATAAATTGCCTGATGATTTTTTTTCTCCTCCTTCTCCTCGTGCTCCTCATTTGTAATTTGTAATTTAAAATAAATGTTTAATAATATTTATATTTATAATATTATTTTTATTAATTGTATGATTATTTTTAAAAATATTAATTTAAATTTTTTTTAAAAATAAAAATTTTATTTTTTATTTTTTTTCAATTATTTGGTGTTTCCGACGGCTTTGGTCGTTGGAAATTCCCGACGGAATAAGCCGTCGGAAATGTGTTGCTATATCCCGACGGTTATAAACCGTCGGGAAATATCATCGGACAATATTTCCAACGGCACAAATCATCGGAAAACGCCCTCGATAATTCGTCGGTGATTACCGATAGACCCGGACCATCGCAGATCCGTTGGTTATTTCTAACGGAACGTTGTCATCGCAAATATGTCGGCAAATTCCGACGGCGAGGTTCATCGCTAACCCGTCGGAAATTCCCGATAACTTCCCGACGGAATCGCATTTCCGATGAAATAGTCCCGACGGACTATTTTCGTCGGAAAGTAGTCGAGAATCGATTTTACCGACGTGTTTCCGACGGATATGGCCGTCGGAAATACGCTGTTTTCTTGTAGTGGTATGGGCTGTTGTTGTTGGAGCCTTCTGAACATGCCAAAATATAATATAAAGAGCATACCTTATCTTTGATTGCAAATGGTCGTATAGGCGTAGAATGAGTTGATTCCGAGTGTGTTAAGTGTGTGTCGTGGATCTTGGTCTTTGGTTTTAACTCTTCTATATCTTTATTTGATGATGTATTGATCTTGAAACTCTTCCTCGTATCTTATTCTTGTTTCTTGATCTAGGTCATTATACATTGATCATGGCCGTTGCTGTCCAATATGACCGTCTTAAAGTTTTTGGCGGTCTAGTCCTACATTTTGTATTAAGACACTAGAATTAAGTGTAGGGACCAAAGACTTACATTCCCCTAGACGCTTACACCCATGGCTAATGGCCATTGTTTTGAAGGCTTTGGCTGGATCATCGGCTGGCTCGTAGGCTGTGGGTGGAGGGCCATGTAGATTGGTGGTGCTAGAGGTGGAAGGGGTCTGGCAAGCCCCTTACTATGCTGGCTCGTCTTCTTCTAATTTCTGAGCTAATTCCCCATGGAAAATTGAATCTATTGTTTAGTTGCTTATTCTTTAACCATATCATCGGGGCCTCTCGTACCACGGGCAAGCAATAGAATTGCACAATGATCAATACTAAAATCCTCATCATTCCTTTATTCTTTAAAAGGTTTTATCCTCAAAACTGCATCTAGTGCATCATAAAGAGATAGATCAGCTACACTAAAAATATGAGAGATGTTTACCTCTTCAAGTAGAACAAGGCGGTAGGCTTTGTCATTGATCTTTTTCAAGATATTGAACAACTCTTCCCCTCTTCATGCTAGCTTGGAGACCCTTTATGGGGGAACCTCTCAGGTCTCATGTGCAAACAGACCTATTCCCCTGGTTTAATCAGTTGTTTCCTGCTTTTGTTGTACTCCTCCATTTTCCTCTCAATACTTTCTTTGGCCTTCATGTGCAGTTTTTGAATAACTTCTCCTCGGCTCATGCCATCTTGCTTTACCTGATCAACCTGTATAATTGGTACAAAGTCTACTAACATAGGGTTAAAATCATATAGTATCTCAAATGGTAGTAGTTTAGTGGCCGAGTGAGTATCATTATTGTATGCAAATTATATGAACATATGCAATCCAACTAAGTTTTCATATTGTTACTGATGGTGGCTCTTAATAGGGTTTATATTGTCCTATTTACAACTTCAGTTTGCCAATCATTTCAAAGTTGGCACATTGTTAAAAATAGTAGCTTGGCACCAACCTTCTTCTATAGTGTTTTTCAAAAGTGATTGAAAAGTTGGTTTCTTGGTCAGACACTATGGTTCTTGGTATGCTATCCACGCGTACAATTTCCTTGAAGAAGAGGTTGGCCATTTGAGTGGCATCATTAATATTCTCACATGGTATGAAATATGTCATTTTGGAGAACTGGTCCACAACCACAAAGATTGCATCCTTGTGTCAGGTCTTGTGCAGACCTACAACAAAGTCAATGGAAATATTTATCAAGGGGTATTAGGCATAGGCAGCAGAAAGAACAAATTATGAGGAAGTAATGTGGGCTTAGCCTTGTGACATGTCATGGATTGCGCACAAAACATCTCCACATCTCTTTTGAGTTGAAGTCAATAGAAATTGTCCATTGTCACAACCAATATGTTGTAAACACCAAAGTGTTCCATTAGGCCTCTTCCATTTGCTTCACTAAGAAGTAGCTCTCCCATTGATCCCTTGATCAAACACAACCGCTTGTCCTTGAATAAATAGCCATCTTGTATATAGAACGACTTATATGCTCCTTTGCCACACTTGTTGTAGTATTCTCCAAGTTCATGGTCAGTTGGATAGAGTTTTTTGATGTGCCCAAAACAAAAGAAAAATTGCCCTCAACTGTGCAATTAAGGCATGCCTCCTTGATAGAGCATCATTTTCGTTGACCTTCTTGTACATGATCTTGTACAGAAATGTCTCAATGAACTCCAGTCACTTGGCATGTCTTCTTTTAAGTATTTTTTTCCTCGTAATTGCTTTAAGATCTCATGATCCATGTGTATAATGAACTCCTTTCATAGGACGTAATATTGTCACTCTCTAAGATCCCCATCAATGTGTATAACTCTTTGTCATATGTTGGATAGTTTAATGTGTCTCCACTCAACTCCTCACTGAAGAAAGCTACTGGCCTTTCCTTTCATGCAAGAGAACACCAATGTTTAATCTAAAAGCATCACACTTCACCTTGAACAACTCATCAAAATCCAAAAGTGCTAGGGCTGAGACTTGGGTCAGTTAGTCCTTTAAGGCATTGAAGGCCTTTTCTTGTGCATCTTCCCATGTAGATACCACAATATTCTTGATCACGACAGTAAAAGTTGTTACCAATGTGTTAAAGTCTCTAACAAACCTTTTATAAAAACTGGACAGTCTATGAAAGCTCCGGGCATAGCTTATAGAGGTAGAAGTCATCTAATCCTGAATGACCTTGATCTTCTCTTCTTTAACTTGTGGTCTTTGTTCACTCATTACAAAACCTAAGAAGAGAAGCATATTAGTAAAAAAGATGCATTTTTAAACTGAAAAATACCTTCCTTTCAATGTGTGTTTATAACTTTTTGTAGATAAGCAATGTATTTGGTTCATGAGGCGCATGAAAGGACATGGGTATTGATTAGACCGAAGGGCATGACTAATCACTCATAAATACCTTACTTGGTGTTGAAGACAATCTTACACTCATCTCGTTCTCTCATTGTAGTTTGGTGATAGGCACTTTTGAAGTTTATCTTGAAGAATATAGTACCTGTACTCAATTTATCTAATATATCATCTATCAAGAAATTGGATGCTAGTATTTAATGGTGATATTGCTTATGGTACAACAATATGTATTACATCAATATATGATATAATAATAATTACATATGTATATAAAAATCTATTCAAAATCGTTTTATTCACTATTCAAAATCTCTTATACATAATAGATGATTAGTTACGTCGAACATATTTTAAAAACTATTCGAAATCTTATGATTCACTATTTACATGGTACTAACTTTTTCATCTAATTATGTTATTGGTTCTTCTAAGTTATTAGTGATATATATTATATTAGAGTAATACCCTAAGATAGCACCTTTTAAAGTTTTTCTTCCAAATCTAGCATCATAAAATTAAATTCCCAAAAATAGCACAAATATTTATATGAAAATACTTATTTATTCTAAATAAATTATACATAAACTTAAAATATTGTATTTGGGTTCATTATTTCCAATTTAGGGTTTAATTTTTTTCTATTAAAATATAGTTTTAATGCATTTTAATCTTAAATTTGTGCTATTATTGAAAATTTAAACTAATGATGCTATTTTTGGAACAAAAACTTAGAAAAATGTTATTTTAAACATTTGCCCTATATATTAATATATTTTACTTTTAAATCGTTTTATCTCTATGTATATACCAAATCTTATATTGCCGAATGAACTTGTTATTGACATAAGAAAATCAAATAAGACCTATCTTGACCTACAAGGCAAGTGTGAGCACGAAAATTCAGTTTGAATAACAAGGGAAATGAAAAAGGATGGGTTATTATTAACCACATGGTTGAAATGGTTAAATAGCTACCTTGGGAGAAGAATCAAGGTGGAAAAGTCATGCCCATGCTGCACACAGTCTTGGCAACCACACCAAACAGTCATGCCCATGCTGCACACAGTCTTGGCAACCACACCAAACAGTCATGCCCATGCTGTCTCCTCTCTTCTCATTGGTTGTTGACAGGCTCCTCCTCTATTCAAACTCATCCACAAGTTTGAATTCGTTTTCTTTTGTGTTCACATTGTAAATCCTCTATAAAAGGGCTGTAAAGACTCAATGTATAACATACTCTTAGGAGATTCTTCTCCATAAGTCTAAGTCATTTCTCATTTTCTCATACTTCTCTTTGAGTTTTCAGATTCAATTCTTCACATTTCTCCTCTATAATCTCAATATTCTTACATGGTATCAGAGCATAAGATCATTCTCTTATCTTTTCTACTCAAATCTCTCAGTTTCTAATCTAAAATTCTGTCAAAAATCTCTCAGTCTTTAGACTAAAAACTCACGGTTTCATTCAACCATAAAAGTTGCTTCCTTTGAGCTCTTCAAAGCCTAACAATGGAGGATACAGTTCAAATTAGTTCCAGCCTGAAACCTACGGTGATAGCAGTAGTTCTCAAAGGCTTGAACTACACATTATGGTCAAGAACCATCAAGACAGCCATTTGTGGCAAAGGACTTTGGAATCACATCTTGGAGGATAATACTCCATCTATAGATGATCCAAAGGAGAAGAAGGATGAGGCAACAAGAAAAGAAGAAGCTAGGTGGTTCCAAGAAGATCAATCAGTCCTTGGATTCCTCCAAAATTCATTGGACCCATCCATTCTTGAAGCTTATTCACATTGTGAAACTGCCAAGTCTCTTTGGGACACTCTCAAGAGGGTGTATGGGGATGTTTCAAACCTCAGCCGTGTGTATGAGGTTAAGAAGGCTCTCAATGATCTACACCAAGAGGATATGGAGTTCACAAAATTCCTGGGCAAGTTCCAGTCAACATGGTCCGAGCTTGACATGTTGAGACCAAGTTCTATGGATCCAAAGGTGCTTAATGAAAGGAAGGAACAAGACAAGATATTTGGGCTCCTTCTCAACCTAAATCCAGCCTTTAAGGATGTGATTAAGTCCATCCTGAGAGAGCCAAAACTCCCTGATTTCGAAGAGGTGTGCTCACGGATTCAAAGGGAGCAAGGCAACATTGGTTTGTTTGGTGGTAAAGGAGAACTAGTCATGGCCAAAAAAAGCGTGTTTAAGCAAGAGGATAGGAAGAGTGTGATGTGTGAGCATTGTAAGAGGAATGGCCACATCAAGGACAAGTGATGGATACTTCATCCTCATCTCAAGCCAAACCGGTTCAAGGATTCAAAGGCTAACATCTCTCAAATGGTTGCGACTGAACCGGCAAGTTCATCCAACCAAGGAGGGGAGCTAGCTATGAATGTATCCATGGAATATGTTAAGAAGAGTGACTTGGAGGATCTCATCAAGGCCTATGCCTCAAAACTCTCCGGTATCACACTCTACTCCCATAAATCGCTTGATAAACCAGATCATAAGTTGGTAGTGGATTCAGGTGCTTCTCACCATATGATTAGCAATGCTAGGTTGTTAAAGAACATTGAACCATGTCTAGGACAAGTAACTATAGCTGATGGTAAGGGTATTCCAATTGAAGGAACCGGAAGATTAAGACTATTTGACAAAGAAACTAATGCATTCTTTGTACCTAAATTTAAGTCTAATCTAGTTTCTGTCAAAAAGGCTACTAAAGACCTCAATTGCAATGTTACATTTGGGCCTAACAATGTTTACTTTCAGGATATTAAGAGTGGTAAGATACTTGGAGGTGGTGTAACTCAAGATGAGCTCTATGTTCTTGAAGACCCTCCAAGCAATTTGGATTCCTTAGCTTTCAAATCCTGTGTTTTTGCTAATAAAGATGTCTTATGGCATGCTAGATTAGGACATCCTCATGCTCGTGCTTTAAGCTTAATAATTCCTAATGTCGCTTATGATCACTCAGTTTGTGAGGCTTGTATCCTTGGCAAACATTGTCGTGTTGTTTTCCCTAAATCGTCTACAATTTATGAGCATTGCTTTGATTTAGTACATTCCGATGTTTGGACCTCACCTTACATGTCTAGAGATAGGAATAAATACTTTGTGACCTTTATAGATGAGAAATCGAAATATACATGGGTTACATTACTTCCATCTAAAGATAGGGTTTATGAGGCATTTATAAACTTTCATAATTATGTTACTAATCAATTCAATGCCAAGATCAAAGTGTTAAGATCAGATAATGGAGGGAATACACAAGTCAAAGATTCAAAGCTCATCTAAACAAACATGGAATACTACATCAAACTAGCTGTCCACACACACCACAACAAAATGGAGTTGCTGAAAGGAAGAACCGACACTTAATGGAAGTAGCAAGATCCATGATGTTTCATACCAATGTTCCTAAAAGTTTTTGGGGAGATGCAGTCTTGGTTGCTTGCTACCTCATCAATCGGATTCCAACCAAAGTCTTGCAAGATATATCCCCATTTGAGGTACTCAATAAAACTAAACCTTCCATTGATCATTTACGTGTATTTGGGTGTGTGTGCTTTGTGTATGTTCCAGGTGATCTAAGAAACAAGTTGGAGGCAAAGAGCATCAAGTGTATGTTCCTTGGATATTCGACAACACAAAAGGGTTATAAGTGCTATGATCCGAGCAACAACAGGACATATGTGTCTAGAGATGTCAAGTTCATAGAAGAACAAAGCTATTATGATCAGAAAGATTGGGAAGGATTGAAGGATCTCTCAAGGTCACCTTCTGATTTGGCTACGAGTTTGAGGTTTCTCTTGAATCATTTGGGAAATGATCTGCCAAAGGATTCAAGACACGAAGAAACAAGAACCTTAAGTAGTTCACAAGATACCCAAGAGAATGAACAAGGGGTGGTAACTCAAGAACCAACTCCAATCCAAGAAGAAGCTATGGCCCAAAATCAAGAACAAGACGACTTGGAAGTGGGTATAGAGGAACCTATTCACCAAATGGAAGAGGAAACGGTTGTAGAGGAGGCTGCACCACCTGTTCAGCATTTAAGGAGGAGTACTAGACTTAGGAACACTAGGGTATTCTACAACAACCAGGCCGTGGCTCATCCCATACAAGCTGTTTGTTCCTTGACCTCTTGCCATCTAGTCATCAAGCATTCCTTGGAAAGATTGAACAAAGTCAGATTCCAAGGACTTATGAAGAAGCTGAGAGCAAGAAAGAATGGTTAGATGCAGTAAGAGATGAGAAGGGAGCTATGGAAAGGAATCATACATGGGATATACAAGAACTTCCCAAAGGCAAGAAGGCTGTGAGTTCCAAGTGGGTGTTCACCATCAAGTATAAGAGCAATGGGGACATAGAAAGGTACAAGGCACGTCTAGTTGCAAGAGGTTTCACTCAGACATATGGAGAGGACTATACTGATACATTTGCACCGGTGGCTAAGCTACACACTGTAAGGGTTGTTCTTTCACTAGCTACGAATCTGACTTGGGACTTATGGCAAATGGATGTCAAGAACGCATTCCTACAAGGAGAACTTGAAGAGGAAGTGTATATGACTCCACCACCAGGCCTTGAAGATTTTTGCAAAGAGGGACAGGTTCTAAGACTTAGGAAGGCAATATATGGGTTGAAGCAGTCACCAAGGGCCTGGTATCACAAATTAAGCTCCACACTTACTGATAATGGGTTTAGGAAATCCCATTCAGATCATACTTTGTTCACTCGTCAAAACTCCAAAGGAATCGTGGCGGTCTTGGTTTATGTGGATGACCTTATCATCACAGGAGATGATAAGGAAGGAATTCAGTCCACAAAGGCCTTCTTAAACAGATCATTTGACATCAAGGATCTTGGAGAGTTGAAGTACTTCTTGGGTATTGAAGTGTGTCGGTCTCAAGAAGGGCTCTTTCTATCCCAAAGAAAGTATGCTCTTGATCTGTTGACAGACACGGGAAAGCTTGGGGCTAAACCGGCCAAAACTCCTCTTGAAGATGGCTACAAGGTCAACGGAAAGGGGAGAAAGCTGATGAGTTATTTAAGGATGTTTCTCAGTATAGGAGACTAGTTGGGAAGCTGATCTACCTCACCCTCACACGACCAGACTTGTGTTTTGCTGTGAATCAAGTAAGTCAACATATGCAAAAGCCTACTGTATATCATTGGAGCATGGTAGAAAGGATCCTTAGATACATCAAAGGATCTCCTGGTCAAGGTATATGGATGGGCAAGAATGGGAACACTGAGATTGTCGGGTATTGTGATGCGGATTGGGCTGGTGATAGGGTGGATAGGAAATCAACCACTGGGTATTGCACCTTCGTTGGTGGGAACTTAGTCACTTGGAAGACTAAGAAGCAGAAGGTGGTATCATGTTCTAGTGCTGAAGCAGAATATAGGGCTATGAGGAAGCTGACAAATGAAGTCACTTGGCTCAAAGCACTCTTGAAAGATTTCGGTATTGCACAACCAGGGCCAATTACCTTCCATTGTGATAATCAGGCAGCCATTCACATAGCTTCAAACTCAGTGTTTCACGAGAGGACCAAGCACATAGAGATCGACTGCCATAAGGTTAGGGAGAAAGTTCAAGATGGAACCATTCTGCCATGTTATACAAGGAGTGAAGACCAACTAGCTGACATCTTCACAAAAGCAGCAAGTCTCAAAGTTTGCAAGAACATCTTTAGCAAACTTGGGCTTGTTGATTTATCACACCCATGATCAAAGGTCTCCTAATCCAAGAGCAACACACTCTTTTCCCTTATTAAGGTTTTGTCCCAAGTGGTTTTCCTTAATAAGGTTTTTAATGAGGTGTTGCCTTGGGTTCCCAAGCTTAAGACTTTAGGGTGATTCCAAAGTCTTTAGCTTGAGGGGAGTATTGACATAGGAAAATCAAATAAGACCTATCTTGACCTACAAGGCAAGTGTGAGCACGAAAATTCAGTTTGAATAACAAAGGAAATGAAAAAGGATGGGTTATTATTAACCACATGGTTGAAATGGTTAAATAGCTACCTTGGGAGAAGAATCAAGGTGGAAAAGTCATGCCCATGCTGCACACAGTCTTGGCAACCACACCAAACAGTCATGCCCATGCTGCACACAGTCTTGGCAACCACACCAAACAGTCATGCCCATGCTGTCTCCTCTCTTCTCATTGGTTGTTGACAGGCTCCTCCTCTATTCAAACTCATCCACAAGTTTGAATTCGTTTTCTTTTGTGTTCACATTGTAAATCCTCTATAAAAGGGCTGTAAAGACTCAATGTATAACATACTCTTAGGAGATTCTTCTCCATAAGTCTAAGTCATTTCTCATTTTCTCATACTTCTCTTTGAGTTTTCAGATTCAATTCTTCACATTTCTCCTCTATAATCTCAATATTCTTACACTTGTCCTACACAAATGCGTCAATACTTAAGTGACGGATAAGGCGGATGTAATATTTATAAGTGAATATGAGAATTATGATGAATATTCAAATTCAAAACGATTGTTTCGAAAGCAATATATGCATGTTATATTTACGTAAAGATTAAAGATAATGATTTTGATAGTTATTTCTGTCGGGAATGATTTTCTTAACATATTTTATTTGTCAGATATTTTCAATAGAAATCAAATAGATATCTTTTTTATCGGTGTTCCGTTGATTTTCCGTTGAAATTTTTTGACGTACTCGCTTCCATCAAAAAAATCTTCAAACAAAGTATTGTTTCTTATACAATTTGATGTATTTTTTTATCTAAATTGATAAATTTAAGTGCCGTGTTAGATATAGTTTTCATAGATTTTGTTATATTTGGCATAGATTTTGTTATATTTGGTTACAAAGGATAATATGTTCTGATATCTTCAAATATTGAACCCTTGTGTCACCTTTGTTATATTTTGTGGTATTTAATTATGTAATACGGGCATGGAAAACATTTAACCGGAGATGTTCGTAGCTAAGAACGAACCATTGGAAAAAAAAATTTCTTACACTTCTAGCTGCACCATTAACCAAATCAACGATCAAGAAACTTATAGAAACTATCAGTATGCTACTCAAAAAAAATATAAAATAAACTCAATTGGGCTTGAAATAAGAGTGCCTAAAACATTATAAATTTACTACTTCAAGTTGTAGACAATATACAAATGGGTATATGATCCATTTGTAATATTTTTTCCTTATTCAAATTTTATCCCAATGGATTTTCTTGACAAGATTTTTAACAAATACATACTACTATATATCGGTACCAGTATTGTGTTTATAAAATAAGGTTTGATAGTCTCCATAAAAATGGTTACATTAGCTCTATGCATTGATCAATGCCTTTCATGTTTGTAGCATGTGCATATATATATTTTAATTTGTCATCATCAAAGAAAAATGTGCAAATATACTGAATTTTAGTTTTAGAAAAGTTACAATTTGTATAGACACAGTTCAATACCAAGAAATCAAAATCGAAAACGCTCTAATCTTGTTTTTCATGGACATATAGACAAAATGTCAAATGTTACATATGTGATCATCATAAAAAGTTTAAAAAGTAAAATATTATTCATATGCTCTAAGTGCCATATTTATTTGGCTCGAATAGTTTACATATGTAATCCTTATAGTTTACAGATGTAACCTTTATGCATGAGGTTTTGCATTTGTTTCTCCAATTCTTTAGATTTTTGAGACTTCATACGATACAGTGATTTGTTTGAGAAAGCCGTTCTCGGCATAAGGTATATTTAGTGCTCTATATCTATGGTAGGGAGCATATTAGATAGTATTTCCTTAATAATTATATCTTTATACTTCTCCAACATGGTATTGATCTCAACCGACAACTCTTCTCTTTGAACTTTACAATTATATGCTTTTTGTACAACATTACCTCAATTATACCTTTGACATTTATAGCTTTATGCACTGCTCTAGATGTGATTAGAGAATTAGATTTACTTACCTTGGTCTTCTTGTTCATCTTAATTTGAAGGTGATGTATCATCACTCGTTTATTTTGGCAGTATCGGATCATGTGTCTTCTATCCTGGCTCATATCGCATGTTATTTCTGAGTACTAACTTGATCAAAATTAAGGTACTTACTTTGTTCTGGCAGGAGTATCATAAAGGGCTCAACATTTTTGTTCTGGGAGGAGTATTTTAAAGGGCACAACATTTTTGTTCTGGGAGGAGTATCTTAAAGGGCTCAACATTCTTTTTTTTGTACCTAAACTCAACTTTTATGGTCTTTCCTTTGTCTATAGACCAGTTGTTGCTTATGGACCATTGCTGATTGTTCTTTAACAAGCTGTTCATGGCTGTTTTGCTTTTGATTTGTTGCCCTACTTAAACTTCCAAGCATCACAAAATGCAAATTATTTTACGTTCCACTTTCCGAAGAATATGCTCTTGAAGACCATCAATGAGTTGTGCCATCAAAGATTCTTCGAACTCCTCTAGCTCAAAGAAGTTCATGAGCTTCTCAAAATCCTCAAGGTATTCATCTACTTTCCAGAAACCCTGCACAAACTTTCTAAACATTTTTTAAGTCTATATGATAATGTTCCATGACATACCTTGATCTTACGAGACACATCATGTTGGTCTAATTGTTCATAGAGCTGTATTTTTACCTTTTCCTTTTGGCTATTGTCCTATCCCACCAAGATATGACATTCTCAGTGATTTCGACAGCTGCTAAGGCACTTCTTATACTGATTGTATTTGTAACTCTCGAAGATGTACTTCATATGCCTCTCCCAATCCATGTAAGCTTTCAGTCCGGCTTTCTTACAAAAGTGAGAGGTGCTAGTTTTACTCCTGTTACCTTCTCGTAGCTTGTAATCTGAGATCTTCAGATTGGTTCACTTCTACTAGACTGTTGAGGTAACTATGGTGTGTTCATGGTAGAAGTGTCATTCATCCATTTGGACATCCCCATCTTCAACTACTAGTCGGTAGTCACCTATGCCTTGTTCTAGCCTCTCGGGTGCTAGTAGGTATGGCTGTTCCAACCATTCAAGATGGTCTCCAAAACTCCTCATTTTTTCTCTCATGGTTGTGATCATTTAGAGAACAACATCTTGAGGTACTTGACTTTATTCACCCATGGTTTTTTTCTATAAAAATTCAAACAAGTGCCTTTCTTGGAAAGATGTTTGACAAGAAAATGAAAATAATGCAAGATGAAATATGCAAAATGGAAATCTAATATTTTTGGTTTTTCTTGTGGTTTTAATTAATATAACTATACTATTATGGTATTGGTAAGATAAATGTCAACCTAAAAAATATTTGTGGGCACTGAAGTTAACTCCAAAATCCGAATACGCTGATCGGACCAAGATGAACAAAAAGAATTCAAACCGGTTATTTTAATTATGTAACGGTTAAAAAATTAATTATTTTGTAATGGATAATAATCAATATTATAACGGTCAAGAACTAATTACGTTGAAACCAATAAATCCGTAATTAATTCTATATGTGGAATTAATTGTGGATTATAGTATAAAATGAGCACAACCCTTATGTAATTGAGAATTATTCAGAAATAAATAGAATTATTCCAAGAATTTGTGTAAGAGCTGAATAAACTGCAAATTCGGTTCTAACATTTGGCACCGTCTGTGGAGAAAATCCATACTAACTTTTAAGAAAAAATATCAAGCTCCAACGACGATAATTTTTTCAGGGCATCCTCGGCAGACTCTACAGCTCGCATCAAAACAAAATAAAAGATACAATTTTGTTATCATTGTTTTGTATTTTGAGGCATACAGTCAGGAAGATATAGAATGAAATCGTACTTGGCAAATTTTTTTAAAGTGTTTACAGTCCCAAAAATAATATCAAACCCTAAAAGGGGTAAAAAAGGCAAACAACTTCTCTTAAAAACACGGATATATGACCGTTAAATAAACGAGGAGCACTTCGTTAAAATAGACAGCATAATTCGGAAAAATAATATTAAAACTTAAAAAGGGTAAAATAAGAGGCAAGTAGCTCCTCGTAAAAATATGGATATATGACCATTAAATAAACGAAAAGCACTTCGATAAAATAGCCAGCATAGCTCAAAAACATAATATCAAATCCTAAAAGGGGTAAAAAAATGAAAACAACTCCTCGTAAAAACACGAACACGTAGCCGTTATAGAAACGAGAAGCACTTTGCTATAAAATATAGCCAGCACAACTCGGCACGTCAAATATAAAACCCTAAAAGGGGATAAGAGCGCAAGCAACTCCTTGTAAAAACACGTACACGTAGCCGTTACAGAAACGAGGAGCACTTTGCAAAAATAATATAGCCAGCACAGCTCGACACAACAATATAAAACCATAAAATGGGATAAAGACAGAAGCAGCTTCTCGTAAAAACACGAACACGTAGCCGTTACAGAAACAAAGAGCACTTCGCTAAAATAATACAACATGTGCAGCTCGGCATGATAATATCAAATTCTTCAAGAAAAATAAGGGGAATGAACGAAGCAAACAACTTCTCATCTACACATCGATACACAACCGTTAAATAAAACGAAGAACACTTCGTGAAAGTAAGATAGCCAGCATAAAACGAGCATGACAAAGACAAAATAAAGTTTTCCTAATCGATGCTTCAGCAAACTTGGAGGGCTTATTGTGGACACCGGATTTAACCACAAAATCCGAGTCCGCTAACCGTACCAAAATGGAACAAAAAGAAGTCAAACTAGTTATTTTAATTATGTAATGGTCAAATTATTTTGTAGTCGATAATAATCAATATTGTAACGGTCAAGAATTAATTACGTTGTAACCGCTAAATCCGTAATTAATTCTATATCTTGAATTAATTACGGATTATAGTATAAAATGGGCACAACCCTTATGTAATAGAGATCATTGAGAAATAAAAACAGAACTATTCAGAGAATTCTTTTGTGTGAGAATTGAATAAAGTGTAAATTCGGTTCTAACAAATATGGTAACTAGACTTTTAAAGTTAGTTTTTTGTTAAACCGTGTAAGTTCCGAGTTTTTTTTTCACTTTGTTATAAGCATTACAATCGTCAACCGCTCCGAAGAGACATAGTTCTTATATATGAGAAGATAGATTTCCTTTTCTGTGCTCCTTTTGAGAGCCCGTCCGCATGTGTATTGTGCTCCCTTGGTTGATAGGTAATTGAGAATTCTGGGTAGAGCTGACGAATTGCGTTGAACTCCTCTATCTCCATTGAGAAAGTTGGCCATCCTTTTGGATTTTGTATTAGCCAGATTAAATCGGTAGAGTTCGTATAGAATCTTTCGTAATATCTCTGCATCTTATGCAGACTAGACATCGCCCAGTGAAGGCTTAGAAACTCCACGTGAAGTGGAGACATTCCTCCATGTATACTCCTCAGTCCCAACAGAATACAAGTTCCATCGTTCAATTTGAGTATCCAGCCGATTCCTGATGTTATCTCTCCCTCTTTCCATGAACAGTCAATAAAGCATGCGATTGGCGCATGATCATTGTGTGTGAGGGGGTCTTTCAGGCCCCGCTGTCAGTGTTGTGTCCAGGCTCGATGAAGCTATGGCTGAGAACCAGAGGTCACTTTCCCTTCGCGCTTTTTCTAGAATATTTTGTCGTTTCTTGCTTTCCAGATAAACCAAAGGATCCATAGGAAGATGCTAGACTATGCTCCTTCTTGGGTTCCTTCTGGTATCCGCTAGAGTAGATAATCCAGGTTCCCAAATAGGCTATTAAGCGGGAAGTTGGAGGGTGCTGAGGGTATATGAGATAGCGCCCATGCTTGCCGAGCCGGTGGGCATAGAAAAAGAGTGTGGTTAATGCATTCTGAGTCATAGTGATGTAAGATTGAGTATCAATCTCACAAGTGGTATGGCCATGACTCGCAAGGCCTAGAATCTCTCTTGGCTTAATCAGACAAGGGAACTAAAAAGAGGGGGTTTTGATCAAATCACACGATCAAAGGTTAACCAAGGGAGTTTGAATCTCTCAAACTAACCTAGTTGTGGCTTCAATAGAAAGGAAGTGAATCACACACTTAGTTTATAAAGAATAAGAACAAGTTCAAAGACAAGGCTTTGAAAAAATACTTTGTATTCAAATTTTTATTTCAATTGTGGTCTATCTTTACAATGAGGTCGTGCTGAGTTTATATAGTGCTCATAGCAATGGTGCTAAATCTAAAAAAGAGACAAGGAAATCATACACTTAAAATATATGGTTGTTGGCCATTAATGTCTAGTTGGACCAACAAGGAAAGTGTATATGCTTGAATCTTGAGAGCTTTGGGGCGAATGTAATGTGTCTAGGTACATCCTATATGCTTTGGAAAGTCTTCAATATGTGCCGAAGTTGCAAGGAATAGAGATATTGCACTCTGAACACATTAAGTGTACTTCGATCCATATATGGAAAGTCTTGGAGAAAAGAGATTCGCCTGATCCTATGGTGGCTGGTGCATGGTAGGTTTATTTTGGGCTTCCTTAAGGCCTTAATAATATCTCCTGGACGCCATGTTTTGGTTTACAAGTGATTAAACCAGTTGGCCATCTCACTTGCCATAAAGGCCTCCAATCGGTTCATTTGAAGGCATGGATGGACCCGCCTGGTCCAAAGCGTATTTGCACTTCTAGAAGTGCTTATGGGAGCTCTTAAAAGTACCAAAAATTCTTCTGGTCGCCAAAGAAACGTTTGGAGACTTTCATATAAGGAAAGTTCCAAATATGATAAGTTTCGAAAACTCCAACTTAATGTATGGTGCATGAATTGATCTGGTCTGGTTTGGGGTGAGCTACATGTCGCCGCGTGTCCTCTGTGAGTCAGGATTATAAGTCAGGTTTTTTCTTGGCTGGCCACTTCTTTGTTAGGCTTGGATTCATGAAGATACACCCATGTATTCTTTTGCATGTATTTGACTACCTTTGTGTTCTTTGGGCTAGCCGGACCGGGCAGTTGGCCGTGGGTTGGGCTGATGACCTCATCACATGACACACAATTCACACAAAGATTTGCTTCGAATGTGTCGATGATGTAAGCGCCCGTATGTAACAACTGCCCCCGAGAGAGATTGCCATAGAAAATGTTGGATTTTCGTCGGCGTTTTTAATTTCAAGATAGCTTGTTTCAATGGAACCAGCAATGGACGCTAGAGCATAAAATTTGAATCTAGGAGCCCCCATTTCTGGAGTGTCTCGTATCTAGATTTTACTGTGTACTCCCCATCCTTTGTGAAGTGCCAGCATAAAGTACTTTGTTATGTTCGTGTGTTTGGGGTAATGGAAATAATTAGCCTTACGTCTTCCGGGGAGAAAAACCTCCTCAGGTCTTGGGTCTTCCAACGACCACTTTCTGGACAGATAAGGTCACTTACTTTGAGGTTGGGGTAGCGTGATTGATTAAGGTTTTCTGGACCCCTTGGAACAATTTCATGGATCAGATCCGTCCAGATATCATCCTGGGACGTGTTCCCCATAATCTTTCTTGTACCCTTCCTTATGAGATCAGTAGAAGACCAAATACTTCTCCATCCATTGAAAGGTCGATATGGTTTATTCGCTTGGAAAACATGAGAGTCCCTAAAATAGCAGCCCTTCATCACACTGGCCACTAGTGACGTGGGGAATCTCTCTAAACGCCATAGCTGTTTTGCTAGAAGGGATTTGTTGAAGAGATCAAAGCTCTTCAAACCGATGTCCCCCTCCACCTTGGCCAGGCATAGCATTTCCCATGGGAGCCAGTGACTTCCCTTCCTAGTGTTGCCTGATACCCACTAGAAATTAGAGAATGCGCTAGTTAGGTTCTTGCATAAGGACTTAGGGAACAAAAAGCATGAC
Source organism: Pugionium cornutum (assembly GCA_018901935.1). Classification (NCBI taxonomy): domain Eukaryota; kingdom Viridiplantae; phylum Streptophyta; class Magnoliopsida; order Brassicales; family Brassicaceae; genus Pugionium; species Pugionium cornutum. Next base: position 17,664,630 of record CM032157.1, read on the forward strand.
ATCGCGTATGTTGGAATGGTCACTGCCACAGATTTGATCATCACTTCCTTGCCTCCTCAAGATAATAGCCTCGTCAATCATCCACTTATTCTTTGTTGAATTTTTTCTTTAACTTAAGCGAATATTTGAGCTTTAGATCCTTTCAGGTTTTCTGGGATTCCCAGATACTTCCCCCATCTTCTTGGATCCCCATTTTGCGTTTGATGGCAGTTTGGGTTGTGAGTGGTAGCTTCTTTCCAAAGACGATGGTCGATTTCTCATAATTTATCTCTTTTCCGGAGGCTTTGCAATAGGACTCCAAAATGCTGGAGATTGATTCACATTGTTCCATCGAGGCTTTGCAAAAGAACATACTATCGTCTCCAAAGAGTAAATGCAAGATTGGTGGGCTTAAGGGCGCCACCCGAATACCCGTGATACTTTCCGTTGCCTCAGCAGCATTTAGACTTGCTATTAAAGCCTCGGTACACAGGATGAAAATATATGGAGATAACGGGTCACCCTAACGGATCCTCCGTTGATGGACTATATGGTCCTTCAGATTCCCATTGATTAGCACACGATAGGTTACTGATTTAACACATAGCACACGATTGGCGCATGATCATTGTTGGTGTGAGGGGGTCTTTCAGGCTCTACTGTCAGTGATATGTCCGGGCTCGATGAAGTTGTGGGTGAGAACCAGAGGTCACTTCCCTTCGTGTTTTTTCTAGAATATCTATTATGGTACGGTCTATATTCTTATACAATTTTTCGTTCTTTGCTTTCTAGATAAACCAAAAGATCCTAGAGTCTGATTCTTCTTGGGTTCCTTATGGAATCCGCCGGAGTAGATAATCCAGGTTTCCAAAGAGGCTATTAAGCGGGAAGTTGGAGGGTCTTGAGGGTATATGAGATAACGCCCATGCTTGGCGAGCCGGTGGGCATAGAAAAAGAGCGTGGTTAATGCATTATGAGTCATAGCCACACAATTCACACAAAGATTCGATTTCGAATGTGTCGATGATGTAAGCGCCCGTATGTAGCAACTACTCCCGAGAGAGATTGCCATAGGAAATGTTGGATTTTCCTCGGGGTTTTTAATTTTCAGATAGCCTGTTTCAATGGAACCTGCGATGGACGCTAGAGCATGAACTTTGAATCTTGGAGCCCCCATTTCAAGAGTGTCTCGTATCCAGATTTGACCGAGTATACAAATCCTTTGTGAAGTGCCAGCATAAAGTATTCTGTTCCGTTCGTGTGTTTGGGATAATGGCATTAATTAGCCTTATGTCTTCCGGGGAGAAAAACCTTCTCAGGTCTTGGGTCTTCCAAAGACCACTTTCTGGACAGATAAGGTGAGTTACTTTGAGGTTAGGGTAGCGTGATTGATTAAGATTTTCCGGACCCCTTTGAACAATGTCAGGGATCTATAGATCCGTCCAGATATCATCCTGGGATGTGTTCCCCATAATCTTTCTTGTACCCTTCCTTATGAGATCAATGGAAGACCAAATACTTCCCCAGCCATAGGAGGGTCGATATGGTTTATTCGCTTGGAAAACATGAGAGTCCCTAAAATAGCAGCCCTTCATCACACGGGCTACTAGTGACGTGGGGAATCTCTCTAAACGCCATTATTGTTTCGCTAGAAGGGCTTTGTTGAAGAGATCAAAGCTCTTATAACCAATGGCCCCTCCACCTTGGCCTAGCATAGTGTTTCCCATGGGAGCCAGTGAATATCCTTCCCAATGTTGCCTGATGCCCACCAGAAATTACAGACTGCGCTAGTTAGCTTCTTGCATAAGGACTTAGGGAACAAAAAGCATGACATCGCGTATGTTGGAATGGTCATTGCCACATATTTGATCATCACTTTCTTGCCTCCTCGAGATAAGAGCCTCGCCGAGCATCCATTTATTCTTTTTTGAATTCGTTCTTTAACGTAAGTGCATATCTAAGCTTTAGATCTTTTCAAGTTTTCCGGGATACCCAGATACTTCCCAATACCCCCGTCTCCCTAGATCTCTATTTTGCGTGTGACGGCAGTTTGGGTTGTGAGTGGTAACTTCTTTCCAAAGACGATGGTCGATTTTTCATAATTTATCTCTTGTCCGGAGGCTTTGCAATAGGACTCCAAAATGCTGGAGATTGATTCACATTGTTCCATCGAGGTTTGCCGAAGAACATACTGTCGTGTACAAAGAGTAAATGCGAGATTAGTGGGCTTGAGGGTGCCATCCAAATACCCGTGAACCTTTCCGTTGCGTCAGCAGCATTTAGACTGGCTATTAAAGCCTCAGTACACAGGATGAAAAGATATGGGGATAACGGGTTACCCTGACGGATCCCCCGTTGATGGACTATATGGTCTTTCGGTTTCGCATTGATTAGCACACAATAGATTACTGATGTAACAAATAGCATGATCCAATCAATACATTTTCTTATGAATTCCAGTCTTTCCATTAAAGCAGATAAAAACTCTCACTCTATCATGTTGTAGGTTTTGCTAATGTCCGTTTTAATTGATAGGAAACTTGATTGACAAGACGGTTTTGATTGTAAAGTTTGAAAAACCTATTGAGCGATAAAAATGTGTGTAAGTTCTGAGTTTTGGCCTGTGATTTTATCTAATGTTTGTGGGCAGCCATTAATAACATAATTACTTTTGTCATGTACATTCGAACTAACCATTTCTTCTGTCGAAGAAATCATTAAACCAAACTCACTTAATAAAATAAATGTTTTTACCAATTCTCTTTCGACAAATAAGATAACTAAGACACTAATCTGTCTAATAAAATATTTGAAAGAACTGACATACTTGAAAATATATAAGGTTTTTATCAACCACAACTTGAATAATAACAGGCTTAACAGCATATGCAAGTGAAAATATAATAGTCTGCAATATTCGATAATATAAGAATATATTCCATATAATCTTTTGGATATACAAATATCGTTTGAATATTTCCTAGAGTATATCTCTTATACTTGTATATATATTGTTGTTCTCTTGTATGAAAGTCGAATGAACTTAACAAAAAATCAAGAAGAATTAGCTTGAAAGAGCTAAACCGGGAAATTGCTGGTTTAGTAAAGTGTTGGTACATTTGTAAATTCCTTGGTTATCAAAGAGTGGTTTAACTTGTATTTAACCGAGCTGGTTTTCTCTTTTTCTTCTTCAGTTTGTAAGTTTACGAGTTCTCTCTCTGCTTCTTGTTTTTGAGAACAGAGGAGGTTTTGCATGGTTTTTGACAGTGTCTCGGTTGTGAGCACTCGACTGTTTTGCGAGATTAGTGGATTTGTTAGACTGAGATCTATTCCCTGAGACGTAGCCTTCACATCGAAGGTGAACTCATGGTAAATATTTTCGTGCGTATTGTTTCTTTTTGGTTTCTATCATTTTCTTTCAAATCCAAAGAAAGAGTCTTGAGCTCGGTCGTGAGCTCAAAGTAAGAGATTCCGCGTTACAAGTGGTATCATAGCCTTGAGAACATCTTTTTGATTGACTCGGATTCAACCATTTCACCATGACGACAATGAGAACTGAGGTGGAGCGATTTGATGGATCGGGAGATTTGTCGCTATGGAAAATTCGTATGATGGCTCACTTCAGAGTTGTTGGCCTCAAAGGAGTCATCCTGAGTGACAATTTTGAAGCAGAATCCCAGTCAAAGAAATCGGAAACCAAAAAATCCTCAGACGATGAATCGGAAGAAGATCCTAATTAGACTAAGGTAATTATTGATTCAATCAAACTGGAAAAGGATGAGAAGGCTCTGAACATGATTATCCTGAACATTGGTGATCATGTTCTTCGAAAAATTAAACATTGCACGACTGCTGCATCCATGTAGTCCCTTCTTGAGAGATTGTACATGTCGAAATCCCTTCCAAATCGGATTTTTGTACAATCTCAATTTTACACTTTCAAGTGTAATGGATCAAAATCGATTGACACTAATATAGATGATTTTCTCAAGATTTTAGCCGAAATAAGTAGTCTAAATGTCAATGTGTCAGACGAGATTCAAGCCATAGTTTTCTTGAATTCTCTTCCTTTGAGTTATGATCAGCTGAAAAGGAGTCTTTGGCATCAGAAGAAGTGATGTCTGCAGCAAGATCAAAAGAGAGGGAAATCACAGAAAACTCTAAGGTTGAAAAGAATTCGGCTACTGTCCTGTTTACTAAAGAAAGAGGGAGGTCTACCAGGAGAGAGTCACTTGCAATAGAAGTGGTAAGGGTCGCAACAGATCAAGGACAAAGAAAGTTACATGCTGGTTTTGCAAGAAAGAAGGACATGTAAAGAAAGACTGCTATGCGAGGAAATGAATGCTAGAAGGAGACAGTGATGGAGAGAGTGCATTGGCAATCGAGCAAGTCACTACTGAAAGTACATTAAGCATTTCAGGTGTGGAGTCAAATGATGACTGGGTGATAGACTCTGGATACACTCACCACATGACATCAAGGAGAGACTGGTTCGTAGAGTTTAACTTGCAAGAATCCAACAGGATTCTGTTAGGCGATTCACACACTGTGGAAGGTCAAGGTTGTGGAAAAATCAGAATCAACACTCATGGAGGATCAGTAAAGCTGATGGAGAATGTCAGGTATGTACAAAACTTGCATAGAAATTTGATTTCTATAGGCACTCTTGATAAGCTGGGATTCAAACACTCTGGAGGAAATGGAGTAAAAAGCTTTTACAAGAATAATAAGCTTGCCTTAAGAGGAACTCTGAAAAATGGACTGTACATTCTGGACAGAGAAACTGTGAGTGAAGAAGCGTGCAATGTCACCAGCACAAAGTCAGCATGTTCTCTATGGCATAGTAGGCTCGGTCATATGAGCCAAAAATACATGGGTATTCTGGTTAAAGATGGTATCCTGAAGAATAAGGATATTGGTAAAGGTAGCTTCTGTGAACATTGCATTCTTGGAAAAGCCAAGAAGGTAAGTTTTGGCCCAGGTAAGCATGATACTACTCATGTTTTAGAATACATACATGCTGATCTTTGGGGATCACATCATGTTACTCCCTCATTGTCTGGTTATCAATAATTTTTGTCTATAATCGATGATCATTCTAGGAAAGTCTGGATCTGTTTTCTGAAAAGTAAAGATGAAACCTTCATTAAATTCTGTGAATGGAAGAATCTGGTTGAAAACCAAGTTAATAGAAAGGTTAAAACTTTGAAGACAGATAACGGTCTTGAATTCTGTGATCATTTTTTCAATGAGTTTTGCAGGAAAACAGGTATCATGAGGCATCGAACATATGCTTACACCCCTCAGCAAAATGGAGTTGCTGAGAGGATGAATCGCACAATCATGGAAAAGGTAAGATGTCTACTAAGTAAATCAGGCCTAGAAGAATCTTTTTGGGTTGAAGCAGCAGTAATAGCCACATACATGATCAACAGATCCCCATCGTCTGCAATAGGCTTCAAATCACCAGAAGAGGTATGGTTAGGTAAGCAACCTGGTAATAAACATATGAGAAAATTTGGTTCTTTGGTATATGTTTATACAAAACAGGGAAAGCTGAAGCCTAGAGTCCTTAAAGGAATATTCATTGGCTATCCTACTGGTACAAAAGGATATAAGATATGGGTGCTAGACAAACAAACTTGTATACAGTAAAATTTTTTATTTATACAAAAATTAGAATTTCTATAGATCCCAAATTATTTTCATAAATTTGTTTATGATTATAAAACATAGTAGTTGTTAGCAAGTGTCTCGAAATGTTAAATTTCAGGAAGATAAGCTCTACAAGCAACTGTTAGACGATCAGCAGAAGAAAAGGAAAACAGAGGAAACAGATGGGTGATGAAAACTACAATAGATATTCTCGGGAATGATCATTCACATAGCAGTAGAACTCTGGATCAAAATACACAAAATTTTGATCAAGGTGGAGTTCAAACACAGGTGAATGATGAGGAACAAATTATGGAAACTCAGACAGAAGCTTCAGGTTCTATGTGGCCAGAGATCGCCCAAGAAGGAATATTGTTCCCCCTGTCAGATTCAGAGAATATGATCTCACCGGAGATGAAGTGTATCTTGCTTTTCAAACTGCAGAAATGATGAGTCTAGAGGAGCCTAGAACTTATGCAGAAGCAATGTCATGTAGGCAGAGTAGTAAATGGAAGGAAGCCATAAAAGAGGAAATAGATTCTCTGAATAAGAATGAGACCTGGATTTTGGTAGACAAGCCTAAAGACAGGAAAGTAATCAGTTGCAGGTGGCTATTTAAGATAAAACCAGGAAATGGTTTTGAGCCAAATCGATTCAAGGCTCAATTAGTGGCAATAGGCTTCTCTCAGAAAAAAGGCATAGACTACCAAGAGATGTTTGTCCCTGTGGTCAAACATGTGTCTATAAAAGTCCTCTTATCTCTTGTAGCAAATCAGAACCTGGAGCTTGAGCAAATGGACATAAAAACGGTATTTCTTCACGGGAACTTAGAGGAAGATCTGTATATGACTAAACCAGAAGGCTGTGAAATAAAAGCAGAGAAGGATAAAGTGTGTATGCTTAAGAAATCGTTGTATGGGTTGAAGCAATCACCCCAACAATGGAATAAGCACTTTGATGAGTTCTTGATATCAAGTGGTTTTGTTAGGAGCAGTCATGATCCTTGTGTTTATACAAAGAAGGCAGAATCAAGAGGGTTCATCTACCTGCTCCTTTATGTAGATGACATGTTGCTTGCAGCTGAAAACATTGCAGAAATAGCTAAGCTAAAGAACCAGCTAGCTAGTACATTCGATATGAAAGATTTAGGACCTGCTAAAAGAATTTTGGAAATGGAAATTCTTAGAGATCGGAAGAATGGCACTATGAATCTGTCACAGTCTGATTACCTAAATAAAGTAGTCAGTAACTTTAGGATGTAGGATGCTAAGCCTTCCCAAACACCTATCGGAGGTCATTTTAAGCTGACTGTAGTAAAAGATGAAGGAGACAAGGTTACAAGTCTTAGTACTCCTTACACATCAGCAGTAGGAAGTATTATGTATGTTATGATTGGTTCACGACATGATCTAGCATATAGTATAGGACTTGTTAGTCAATTTATGAGCAACCCAGGTAAAATGCACTGGGAGGCAGTAAAATGGTTGCTTCGGTACAGTGTGTTTCATGATCGCACCAAGCATATTGGAGTGAAGTATCATTTTATTCGTAATGTGATCTCTTATGTTGAGATTACGGTAGTCAAGATTCACACAAATGTCAATCCAGCAGACATGTTAACCAAGGTGATTCCTATAAGTAAGTTTAAGGCAGCTTTAAGCTTACTTGGTGTTCTGCAGGAGTAATTCTGTAGGGAACGGTGCCAGGTGTGTAAGTTCAGAAGCTGAATTCACAAGTGATCTCAAGTTTTAGTTGAAAGAATCATATCTGAAGTGCATTCGACATTAGTCCAAGGTGGAGAATGTTGTTCTGTGGTCTGAAAGTCGAATGAAGTTAAGAAAAAATCAAGAAGAATTAGCTTGAAAGAGCTAAACCGAGAAATTACTGGTCTCGTAAAGTGTTGGTACATTTGTAAATTCCTCGGTTATCAAAGAGTGGTTTAACTTGTATTTAACCGAGCTGGTTTTCTCCTTTTCTTCTTCAGTTTGTAAGTTTTCGAGTTCACTCTCTGCTTCTTGTTTTTGAGAACATGGGAGGTTTTGCATGGTTCTTGAGTGTGTCTCGGTTGTGAGCACGCGACTGTTTTGCGAGATTAGTGGATTTGTTGGATTGAAATCTGGTTCCCGAGACGTAACCTTCACATCGAAGATGAACTAAAGATAAACATTTTCGTGTGTGTTGTTTCTTTCCGGTTTCTATCGTTTTCTTTCAAATCCAAAGAAAGAATCTTGAGTTCAGTCATGAACTCAAAGTAGGAGATTCCGCGTTACATATATATTTGTGTAACTCTGAGATCAAGAGTCCAAGACAATCATCAGTAGTTGATCTTTACACTATCTGAATATCGATCCCAAAAACAAGCAATTATACGTCTTTTTGTTATTTTAATTAAATATAAGCATGTGTGATTCTTCTCTTCTTGGTCAAAGATGGGTCCATCTTCTCTTCTTAATCAAAGATGGGTGCATCTTATCTTTGTTAAAAATTATGGCTCGAGAGATGAATTTTCCATATCATTTGTTAATTTAAAATTATGGCTCGAGAGATGAATTTTCCCTATCATTTGTTGATTTAAAATAATGGCTCGAGAGATGAATTTTCCCTATCATTTGTTGATTTAAAAATATATAACAACTATGTCGGGTGAAGCTGGAAATATCTTCTGTCTATAGTCATAGTATCGGGTTTCTATTTTCCTAATTTCTAGTAACTTTTATTACAATATATAAACTTTTGTCTCTAGTGTATCGGATTTTGTTTTCCAAAATCTCGAATTTTGTTAATTGGAATATGTGGGCTTTATTTCTGTAGTTTCCAACTCAAGTAAAATTATCTGGAATTTAAATATCAAGCCAACCGATAACAAAAACAATCTTTAAAAAATAAAGTCATCTTTATAAACATGACAAGTGTCATAAAAATATCTTCATTTTTGCACATCTTCACACTTTCCAAGACAACAGAATGTCTGAAAAACTCCGTAGACAGATAGCTCATTTTCATAATATATAAAACTGGAATTTTAGAACGTATCAGTAATCTAATTTCCGGTAGAAAAAGCTAAACTTGATTATTAAATAAAACAAGAAGTTGATTTGCAATGTATATGGACCATATACCATATAACGTAGTATTTTAAAAGAATATGTTAAATAAATAAAAATAAAAAATGACTTTACCATTTTGACATTCTTTTAGTTGCCGGACGAAGTTTTTTCATAACAATTTTTTTTGAAATTTTCTTTAGATTATTAGTTTCTAAAATAATGCTAAGTTTAGTTATCTTTGTATTCCTATATCAAAGCTTTTAATCCAGTGAGTATTCAGATTTCCATGATACTTCCTTATAGTTACTACTAGTACGCGGAAAAAATATTTATAAATTATATAAAATTATTTATTTATTAAATATAAATTAAATATTTATATAATTTTAAATTTTATTTAAATTTATTTTCATAATTAATTTTGTATATGTAAATCAAAGAAAAAAATTATTGTTTTTTATCAATTTAATAATATTTTTTTAATTTAATAAAATATATTGATTTTTTAACTAAATTAATAATAATAACATATATTGTAACTATTTTAATAATTTAAGTTTATTTATATATTTATTTAAAATTGATTATTGTTCTGATACGTTAACATTATATTTTTATTAATTATATGTCATGGCAACATTATTTTTTTAAATATTATTTAAATAATATATTAGATATATTTGTAGACATGGAAAAAAAAAGAAAAAGAAAAATGAAACTAAAAGGAAATTAGCTCTTTACGTATTTGCTTCATTCCTATTACTTTGTTTTGTTTTTGTGTTTTCTTCATGATAAACTATTATTGATAATTGATAATTGTAATTAATGATTAAAGGGTGAAATTTAGCAATTAGAACAATATGAAAACTTTTTTTTTTCTTAATAGAATTAACTATTGCAATGTACCTATTCGACTAACTATCTAAGACACTTTAATGTACGTATTTGACTAACTACCTAAGACACTTTAATGTACGTATTTGACTAACTACCTAAGACACTGAAAGAAACAAAAATAAATACGACTAAACTTTATTTTAGAAATTTTTAGCTTTAAAACCATATTATATAAGACATCTTATGATTTTTTTTAAAGTGATAAGAGTTGGCCGAGACATGAGAAACTTTTAGTCTCTTTTTGATTTGAACGATTGGATAGATAAAGACATCTAATGAGTTAGTAGTCGCTCTTTCTATCACTTTTTCTCTCTCTCGTGGAATCAAGATAAAAGCGGTGATTGGAGATGTGAGATGCACCAAACAAAAAGTGTAAGCTCTTCGATACAACACATATGTTCAAACTAAGAGACGACTAGAGTATTTTAGAAAAACATTCAGATCTTTATTAACAATTAAAAAGTGAATTGTTACAAGGTTGCTAAAAATAACTTATATAATGGTTTTTTAATTAGTAAAAGTGTCAAAACAGGCTTCAACCCATACGCCCCGCCCAACAAGAACTGAAGTGGGGTGAATTCGGAAAAAAATTTAATATTTAAAACAGATGGGGACATAACAGTTTTGGGTACGTTGGCTCGCATGTCAAACGTATAAACCTGTCTCACGTTAGCAGATTAGCAAGTTCTTGTTAACAAACCTTAAGTCAAACTTTTTGTTTATAATAAAATATTTTATTTAGTCTTTACTAATAGTTGTTAGTATAATAAACTTACCTTAGAAACAGAACAGAGAATTCAAAAAATTCGATCGAGGCTTTTAAAAATGCAAAAGCTACTAAACTAGATAACTGCGTAAATCAGTGATATAACGATAAATACAATACATGTTTCTACTAGAAGATATTTTAGATGCATTTTCAAGTGTCACATAAAACAATCCTTAACAAGTTCAAAACGCTCTTGACTTGTTACACTACCCTCACACGTTCACACGATTACACAAATCTTACAACACCTCACCGAAACCCTTTTATCCCTCTAGTTTTTTCTTCTCTTCTAAAAATTCGAAACCCTTAAATAAAAACTCTCTCTCTCTCTCGTGAGTGTTGGGTTGCCACAATATTTTGTCTCCATATTTATTCTCAGTGCGTCAAGCACAATCCTAGATACAAGTTCTTTTTTCACGAAATTCCCATATCTCACTTTTAATGAAGATTTCCTTTTTCTTTATACAAGAATAAAAAACTTGCTTAACGTCTGCTATATTCCTTTTTCCGGTACTTCTCTGCTTAGCCCAAGCCTTATGGGTCCTCTTGGATTGGATATGTTGAGGTCCAGCTCCTTGCTTTAACTTTTCGTCAGTGGATACTTATGCATGAGGTCTTGTACTACTTCTCGACTAGTACAACAAAACTTCCAAACAGTTGCATCTTCAATCTCCGTTTTTGATTTTGTGTGTCTCACAAGCACCTGTGCAATTAATTCACACAAAAACACAAAGACAACACAATGCAACAGATGTTCCAAGATCATCTTCAAACCACAACCGTCATAGTCCTTTTACTGTGATTACAAGATTACTGAAATATTGTTTTGAAGATGATCAGGAACAACAAAAGTTAACAATTTTCTCCCCCACAATTCGAGCCATCTTAGATTAAACAGACAAAATATGATTAAGAGACCAAAAGATGAACAACAATCAACCATAATATCACTCCTCTCAATGCAAGAACCTCTTGTTCTAAATCATTCTTCATTAGAGTCATGATGATCATTCTCTCCCCTTGCTTGTGAGCACACAAGTTAAAATTAGTTCAGAAAGAGAACGATTGAGTTCTGAGAGCATACCTACGACGATCTGATGAAGTTGACGGACAATATCCATGAGAGTGTGAAGGACAACAGTTGTGTCAACACGTGCTTCACACGCTACTGCAGGAGTAAGAGATCCAGTAGAGAGGTGAACAGAACCTACGGAAATGACCTGAGTCGAGCCACGAGCAAACTGAGAGGCAGCAGAGGCTGCAATCTTGCGTTTGGTCTTGGTGGTGGTTGGACGAGAAATGTTATCTTTCTTGAGAAACTATTCACCACTACAAGCATCCTTTTTGTACAGCACACGAGGGATGGTTGATTCCTCAGCAAATAGCTTGACAGCAAGTTGCTTTTGGAGAACCCCAAAGATGAGACAAGGGAATAAGAGCCAGCAAAAACCATTCTTCTAAAGAGCACTGAGATGCATAACCTGCTTGTAGAAAACCAACCCCACATCAACAAGAATGCCCTGGACCAATTTACAAATCAACTGAGCACGATCCACAAAGATGTGATTCTTGTGGGACGACGGGATCTAATTATAAGCTGTTATAAGCATGAGAGCAGCAAATTTCGGAGGCAGATTTGTGGTGCTTATTCCTGCCCAAGATTGCTTCGCACCTTTTGTCAGAAGATTTACCATGACATCTAGACTAACTAAGTCAACAGATGTATCAGTCTGAATTTCATGATCAGACAAAGGCTCGAAATGAAATAGAGAGTTGAATTTTTGAGAAGAAACTCATACATATGCCCATGAACAAAGACATGCACACTAGTGTCAAAGAGAGGACATGGACCTGAGGACGGATTAGCATAGAACTCCAAAATAATTTCTTTCACATAATCCAAATAAGGATTCCTGACTCACATCATAGGTCACTGCAACACACACTCAAATAGTTTAGTAATACCACTCGAAAGCTCAACAAAAAGTTTAAGTTTAATTTTTTATTTTAAATAAAAATAATTATTTCAAAGAGAAAATGCTAAATATTAAATTTAAATAGATTGATTAAATGTCAGAAATCATATGTGGTATCAAAAGTACCAAAGACGTGGTGAGTCGTCTATTTCGAGTTGTATACCAACTCAAATTCCAGAATTTACAAATGATTCTTTCCGACTAATGACAATTAAAGAATTGGTTCAACAGCCTTGTCGTGAACTTCTTACTTTTCTCGATCCGAGGCATCAAGGAAATTCGATATGGTAAATAAAATTTTCTATAATTATATTTAAAATAATTATTTAAACGATACTTTAATAAAAATTCGTAGGTTTGGTATTTCAAATAACGGAATAAGCAAATCCATATTAAAGATGCTTCATTCCCTTTTGAACTAACCATATACCAAATTTAAAGATATTCCGTACGAAGAACGTCAGATTTGGTTCAGACGTTTGCGGTACGTTATTTAATTTTTAAATATATAATTGTTTTAAATAGTTTTTAATAATATTTTTTAGTAATATATAAGTAAATTTCGCAGCAAGAATTTACATGGGATCCCATGAACACAAAATTGGTGGAAGAAGCTTTCCAAAAAGAGGATGCAATACAATTTTCCCGCCACATGAACGAGTGGAAACAAAAATGGAAAAAGGGAAAAGATAAACCAAGAGGGTTGGATGAGTCGGTTTGGAAAAACTTTATTCGTTATTGGGAATCTTCCAGCACTGAGGTCATCTCAAGAACTAATTCGGGAAACCGGAAGAGCGACCGCGGAGGCAAAGGTATTTACATTCACAATTCCAGATCGACTAATTTTCTGAAACGAGCCGATCACAAGTTCTTCTTCCATCCATCACATCTTCGATTATGGCTGATGAGGAATGATATCGATGAACTTGTTAAGTTAAATCCTACTCTAATGCATTTTGGATTGAGCTACTATGTTGCTCTGAACTACTTCGCATTCAGTGACATTGAGGTTCCCTTTATCGTTAAGCTCATGTTGATCTGATTCACTGTCAGAATTACCTCCATCCCACTTAATGAGAGATTGATCGTCAAACACCACATTAACAGATTCCATAGTCACACCAGAACGCATGTTATAGACTCTGAATGGTGAGCTACTTACTGAGTAACCCAGAAACATCTCTTCATCGCTTCGAGAATCAAACTCTCCTAGATGATCTTTGTTGTTCATAATATAGCATTTACATCTGAAAACATGGAAGTAACCCATGTTGGGTGTTTTTACCTTCCATAATTCATACGGAGTGTTTGTTGTTACTTTTCTGACATATACCTTGTTAATTGTGTAAAACGAACTATTAAATGCTTCTACCTAGAATTTAAGAAGAACATTATTACCGTGTATCATTGCTCGAGCCATCTCCTGAAGAGTTCTATTTTTCCTCTACATTAATCCATTCTGATGAGAAGTCTTTGAAGCAGAAAATTGATGTGCTATTCCATGGTTTTCAAAAAATATTTTCATAGTATAATTTTGGAATTCTCCTCCATGGGCACTACGAACTCTCTTGATGGTGGGTACTCCTCATACTATCTCATTTTCAACAAGTGAGGTTAAATTTTGAACATTCATATGCCCGAGACATTGATGCCATAGATAAAGATCATCCCTTGCACTAAAACATTTGATCAAATTTTCCCACACATAGCAGTTATTTCCTGATTGAACTCCTTTCAACGAGCCTTCTCCATTTTGACTACGTGACAGTCTGTACTAGTGAAAGCTACTGTGAATCCTTCATCGTAGAGTTGGCTCACATTGATCAGGTTGGCTTTGAGAGCTTGAACAAGATAAACATTATCCAACTATGATAGTCCATGACATGTACTACCTTTCTCTTGTATGACTCCATGACCTCCATCACCAAAAGTCACTTTTCCTCCCTAAATTTGCTTAACTTCTTGTAAGTTGCTTGCTAAACCTGTCATGTGACGAGAACACCCACTATCAAAGTACCAAGGACCACCTTCATCACATTTTTCTAAACCTAGAGCCATATTAGTGTAATAGTTTTCCTCTGACATACTCTTTGATGTACTCCCAACTGCACTTCGGTTTATTTTCGGCTGAAGGTGAGACTTCTTCACCCAAATTTGATTCCACACACCATACCGTGTGAACCTTCCTTGATTCCTGATTCTCTTAATCCTGTCCAAGTATCTGTAGCAATAGGCTTTGATATGCCATGTTTTCCCACAGAAGTAATAGTAAATTCTGCGTGTTGAGCCTCTTTCTGGTGTATCAGCTTTTTTTTTAAACGATTGGCTGAGACAAACCAAGTTTTTTCAGGGTCAGTTTCTTTCTGTTCCACTGTAACCCAACCCTCTGTGTGAGTTCATGAACCCTAGTGATGCACATAGGAGATAAATTGCACTCGATTTGATTTTTAGGTGATATTTTTTTTGATTTTTTGAATGGAACTAAACTAATGCACGAAACTGAAACAAGAATGAAATAAAGGATAGAAAAAACCTGGTTTTAGGAGTTTAAGCTCTGATACCAAAATGATACTAGCCTTAAATCAAGGCCGTAACACACTTGGACCGGTTGGAGAAGATTAGGCGAGAAACTCGGGCTTACGCTTCTGTAATGGGGTTTTCTGGGGGATATTGGGTGGTGGGGTGAAGTGAACCACACGAGGGGTGAAGATACTCGTGATAAATCACAAATTAGAAGCTAGGACTGGTCTCAACTAGGGTTCTAATCGATAGAGTTTTTAGAAGAAAAACTCGTAAGAAAAATGCTCTATTTATTAATAATCAAAACCTTGTCGAACTACAATGCTGAAAGGAGCCTTATTAATATGCTCAGTAGCTTTGACCTTATAGGGTCGATCCAAAAAGAAAAATAAAAAATAAAAAAAAAGTGCATAAAGGAAAGATTACAAAAAAGAATAACCGAAAAAAGATATCTACTTAAACATTCTTGACTCAATAAATAAAAAACTACTAATTCCTACCCTGCAAAACAGAAAAGGCAAGTATATAATTGAAAACTTACCTACTTACCATTCGGCCAAGAAATGGAAGGTGGCCGACCTTTGTTACACGCGGTTTACTCTTCAATTTGGAGTAGGGTTACAAAGTGTTGGGCTTTGACCTCTTTTGCCATGAGAGCCCAAGTCTCTGGAATCCTTTGAGATATTGAGAAGCCCTTGGATTCATCTTTGTACTATTGGCCCAATGCTCCCTGTCGTTGGTATTTTAGGAGCTTGCCTACCCACAAGCTGAACTTGTGGAAGAGTGTCCTTGTTCTGATCCTTGCCATGGCTCCTGGTGGCACCACTGGTGTAGAGACTTCATCTAGGTTCATGTATTGAAGCTGGTAGCTAATTTGATCCGAGTCTCCTTGTGTCGAGGTGGAAATGGTGGTGTGATCGCTTGAGCCGACTAGACTGTGTGTAGAGCTGGCCGAGTTGAGATCGGAGCCGGCCAAATCAATTTATGGGCCGGCGGCATCACCATTTGGGCTGGCGGTGTTAGTCACATCGCCGCTAGTTGGGCCGGAGGTTTGGGCCTCTCCGCCAAAGAAGTTGGTCGGCCCGGCCCGGCTGATCGTAGGGCCAACAATACTGCTTAGCTCGGTAGACGCGCCAAATAGCCCGGCTGTCTCGAGCAAGCCTTCTAGTCGGCTATTTTGATCTTCTGGCTGGGCAGACGATCTGGTGTCCTCATCAGGAATGTATCAAAAATTATGTCAAATTTTCCTACGGCTACACGGCAGATTTAGCAAATTGTGTGGATATGGATGGACTAAATTTCTCAGGCATGAAAAGCTATGATTGCCATGTTTTTATGGAAAGGCTTCTCCCTTGTATATTTCTAGATATTTTACCACGAAACGTTCATCTAGCATTATCAAGTATATACTATTAAACATATTTGATATTTTAAGTTGGTAAAATAATAATAATTGCATGTACTAATTAATACTAGATTGTAATGTAGGGATTGGCGGATTTTTTTGAGATCTATATTCCAGATCATTGCAACAAAGTCGTGTCCGAATTCTGAAGGAAAACATAGTCATAATTTTGTGCAATTTGGAGAAGATCTTTCCACCTGTATTTTTCGACGTCATGGAGCACCTACCTATACATCTGTCATACTAAGCTTAATTGGATGGACCTATACAATATAGGTGGATGTATCCAGTTGAAAGGTTTTTTAAAAAACTTAAAAGCAAAGAGAAGAACAAACGATATGTTGCGGGATCGATTGTTGAATCATATGTGAATGATGAGATATCTTACTTCTCGGAGCATTACGACAAATCCTGTCGTTTTCTGGCCGTGGTAACTCTTCGGCCTCCTCGAACCCCTCACCCGCCACTTTTAGAGCGGTATCCTGCTACCACCTCAGTACACCTTCACCCCTCATACGGTTTCTGAAACCAAAACATCTACTCGGTTTCAAAAATCGGAGGAGCATGAAGAGGAAGAGGTTCTGCCGTTTGAAACGGAAACGGGGGAACAAACTATCACGTTATATAGTTTGTTACAAACCCAAGGTGGGACCATTACCTCCCAATGCTGTCTCCAATGCCGGCACCAAACACGACTTGGTAAGAGTCATAAAATATTTTTATTTTAATTTATGTAATTAAAATTAATTATTTAAATTAAAGTTTATTTGAAATGTAAAAACTTTAATATATAAAAAATGTTAGGTTTGACCGGGACAAAGGGGGAATAACCCATCAAATTTCAATATTTTTGAAAATAAAATTTGACGGCCCTGAATACAATTGGACGGTCGTACCAGCTGAACGCCAAGAAAAATATTTAATCAAATTTGCGGTAAGCAAAATTTTTTTTAATTGTTTTATTTACTAAAATTTAATAATTACTAAAAGTAATTATATATTTTAAAATTCTAAGCAATCGTACAGCTAGGATCCTATAATCACCCCGGTGGTACGGAAGGAGTTTGACTCCGTCTGTGTAAGACGGAAGAAAGGGATGGTGAGCACGGTTCATACAACCGACAAATGTTCTAAGTGGATTTCTCCGAGACTTTACAAAACCATGACAGACTATTGGAAAACAGAAACATCAAATGAGAGGAATAATAAAGCCTCCAATAACTGCAACTCCTCTTGGGATGGTCTTGGTCTGCACAAATATTTGTCGAGCCAAACATCTTACATACAAATCAAACAAGAAATGGTCTACACAAGCATTTGGCGATAGTATAACATTAAACAAATGTGCAGAAGTAGTTAGTTAGGTTCGTTTGTCAACTGTAATGTTTTGCGGTTGTTGCTACGGTAGATTGTTATTCGTTTATTTGACGCAACAACTTGCGGACAATCGCAGTGGTCAGACGATGTGTCATGCTTTCTAATTTTTTGACCACTGATTAAAACAATGGTGTGACTAAAAATTTGCGATCAACTGTAATAGTCGACGGCAGACAAACGAACAACATATATCCCAACAAGATCCGCCAGCGACGAGCAAACAAACAAGATTATTGTAACAAAAAACAAGCGAGCACTACAGTGTGGTCATAAAATAGTGATCAAACAGTGGCCAAGTATTGGCATAATTTTATTTATATGCTCCCATGTTTTTTTTATTTGTAGAATTAAAAATTAAAAGAAAAAATAGAAACATGTGTAAGAATTACAATAATAATAATTTGAAAGAATAGATGTACAAAATAATAAATAATCAAAAAGAAATATATTAGCCAAATTTTGTATAAAAGATAGAAAAATTCACGAATTTTGTAAATTAATTAACAAAATAGCGTAAAATAATGGAGGTATGTTTTTTTGTCTTTTTATTAATTAAAAAATTGATAAATTTCTCACGACAAAAAAATTTAAAATCATATATATAATAGAAGATTTGAAACCACCACGGTAGTTGTAAAATGTTTTTTTTTCTATAGTGTTAATAAACTTTGAATGTGTAGGATGGAGGTTATCATATTCAGAAATGGTGAGGAAGCCATGATGGAAGAATCCACTGACCTAAAAGCAGGTTTGGCAGAATATTTTGTAGGGTTTAATATGTCAACAATGAAATCACTAGGAATTTTTTGATGTTTGTCAGATAGTGATAATGTGTTTTAATATGAAGAAGGCACTGGGGTAGCTTGGTTAACTAAAAGAGTTATTGGAGAAGAGAACGGAATATGAAGTAACTGTTGTGAAAAATGCCTTTATTCATTTCACCCGAAATTCACACTTGAGTCACCATTCAAGATCCTGCAAATCAAAACAAATAACAAAAAACTAACAGAAACAATTGAGCAAAATACAAAGTACACATAAGACTTTATCTAGTTCGGATTGCTACAATCCTACGTTTGGCCGAGGTTCTTCTTCGGAATCCACTAAAGATCAGAACCGATGTCGAGTTACAACAAGTATCCACAATCTAACAAAGATTGTTAAATGTAAACTCTGTCAATCACACCTCTCTCTATCGCTCTTCAAACATCTCTCACCCAAAACCAGAAGTGAAGATAAAAAACGGAGTACACGAAAGAGGAACTCAAATTAAGAAAAGAAAAAGAAAACTCGAATCAACCAAAGAATTTTTAATCCTAAAATTTCCCCAGCTCTCTTGATTCTTGCATGCGATCTTTCTCAGGTCGTCTCTTTTGAAACACCTAATGGCTTCCTTTTATTCAGGTTCTTCTCTTAGAAAACAATATCATCTTCTTATCTCCGGTTATTTCTTTAAACCAAAATAAACCAATTTAAGATCATTCCAATATCAACAAACTCCACCTTGGTTTGATATTTAACTTCGACGATTTTTAGTGGATTCCACCTCGGTAATGCCTCTGCTTATGCTTCGGAGACATTAAGCAGACTCAACAGCTGCTTACTTTGATTAACCGGAAGCACTTTAGTGAAAAGATCTACCGGGTTTTCACTAGTGTGAACCTTTGAAACAATCACAGTACCTTCTGATATCAATTCTGTTATGAAGTGAAACTCTACTGATATGTGTTTCTTTCTTTTGTGAAACACATTGTTCCTGGCTAAGGCTAGAGCGCTTTGAAATTCGCAGAATACTTCAACTGAGTTTTGATGATAACCAAACTTACTGCTCACACCTTTAAGCTACATGGCTTCTTTCACTGCTTCTGTTAATGCGACATATTCGGCTTCCATAGTCGATAGAGCCACAATCTTCAGAAGATTCGACTTCCAGCTTATAGCACATCCTCCTGCTACAAATGCAAAACCTGTCAGAGACCTATGTTTATCGGGGTCTGCTGCAAAATTCGAATCACAGTAACCTAGAATTTTGAAGTCTGAACTTCTCCTGAACATTAACTTCATTCCAAGAGATCCTCTTACATATCTCAAAACCCATTTGACTGCACTCCAATGGGATTTGACAGGATTACTCATGAATCTGCTGATAATTCCAACTGGATAGGCAAGATCAGGCTGTGTGCCAATCATCCCATACATTAAGCTTCCTACTACATTGCAGTATGGAACCGTCCTCATAAATTCCTCATCTTGCTCTAACTGCTTATTATCGGCCACTGATAATTTGAAATGAGCTCCCATTGGTATGTGAACAGCCTTTGATTGATCCATCATGAAAGTTTTTAAAACTTTCTACAGATAATATAATCCTCGCGAGACAGCTTTAAGACGTTTTTACTTATGTCTCTGATTATGTCGATATTGATAATTCTCCTTGTTGCTCCAAGGTCTTTCATTTCAAATCTGGTACTTAGCTGCTGTTTAAGTGCGTTTATCAATCTTAGATCTTTACTTGCCAACAGAATATCATCTACATATAACAACATATATATAAAATTATCAGAAATCCTTTTCACATATACATAGTTGTCATGCTTGCTCCCGATAAAACCTATTTCCAACATGAAATCATTGAACTTATGATTCCATTGTCTGGGGCTCTGCTTCAAACCATACAATTTTTTTTTCAGAAGACACACCCAATCTTCTTTCCCTTTTTCCACGAATCCTTTAGGTTGGCTATAAAAATTTCGTCCTCAAGATCAACATGGAGAAAGGCTGTCTTAACGTCAAGTTGTTCCAGTTCTAAGTTCTCACTAACAACTATTGACATTAAGAACCTAATCAAAACGTGTTTAATTACAGGTGACAAAATCTCATTGTAGTCTATGTCCTCCTTTTCAGCATACCCTTTTGCCAGTAACCGAGCTTTAAATCTCACTTTCTCAACTCCCAGTATCCCATCCTTTCGCTTGTAGATCCATTTACAGCCTATTATCTTTCTGTTTGCTGGTTTCTTTACTAAAATTCAGGTAGCATTCTTCTCCAAGGATTCCATTTCTTCCTTAGATGCTTCCATCCACTTCTTCCTGTGGATGGACTGAGATGCTTCCTGGAAGCTTCTTGGCTCAAGAGTGTCAATGCTTTCTGATACCATCATTGACAGATTTTCAAAATCCTCCTCATCGAAACTTGCTGGTGGTCTGATTTCCCTCCTTATTCTGTCGCGGGCAAGTTGGTAGTCATCCCATTCTAATCTCGATTCATTCCTATTTGTCGAACTGCTGTTGGATTCTGAAATCAAGTCTTCTTCTGTTTCTTCCATATTTTCTATGGTATCTTCTGGTTCTTAAAGATCTCCACCTGAGCTAATATTAGTTCCCTTGATTTCCTCCACGGCTATATTAAAACATTCTATATTTCTCTCTTTTGGATCAGTGCTGGTGCTCTGTAAATCTTTGTAACATTCATCTTCTTTGAATGTTACATTTATACTCACAATGCTTCTTTTCTCATCTAGGCTCCATATCTTATATCTTTTTATCCCGGTTGGATATCACATTAGAATCCCCTTCTTAGCTCTTGGAAGAAAATTTCCCTCATCATTATGAAAGTAACAAACACATCCAAATTTTCTTAAATGACCATAAGATGGTGTGTTACTCGACCATCTCTCTTTTGGAATATCTCCATTTATGGCTAATGATGGAGTTAAGATAAACTGCAGTGTTTACCGCCTCTGCCCAAAACACCCTTGGCAACCCTGAATCACTCAACATAGTTCTTACCCTCTCAAGGATAGTCCTATTCATCCTGTCAACCATCCCATTTTGTTGGGGAGGGGGGGGGGGGGGGGGGGGGGCGGCAAGGGGGCAGGGATGTGTGGGGTATTGTCCTATGCCTTCTTATTCCATTCTCAGCACAAAAAAATCAAACTCTTTGCTAAAAAACTCTAAACTGTTATCGGTTCTGAGAGTTTTAAAATTCTTGTTTGACTAATTTTCGACCAACATTTTCTATTCCTTAAATTTACTTAAAGTTTGAACCTTTGTCTTCAAAAAAAAATACCCAGACTTTCCGAGAATAATCATCAATTAAACTCAAGAAATATGACAATTACCTAACGACGAAGGCACTGTTGGAGCTCCTCAAAGATCAGCATGAACATATTCCAGATTATGCTTGCAAGTATGTTTTCCTGAAGTAAACGTGACCTTGTGTGCTTTACCATACAAAAAACTCTCACAAAATTTTAGATGGAGATCTTTGAACCGTCAACATATCCCTTCTTAGCTAAACTCAGCTGATTTTTCTGACCAGCATGACCAAGTCTATTATGCCATAGCTTGGTCTCGTTTTTGCTGGTAGCTGCATTCAGTTCACCAGTATAACTATTTCCGTGAAGTAAGTACAGATATCCATGCCTTTTTGCTTTGAGAATAGTTCTGCATCCCTTTCTCACTTTAAGGTTTCTTTCCTGAGACGAGAAACTATATCCTTGACTTTCAAAGGTCCCTAAATATAGCAGATTTCTTGTAAATTGAGGAACATACCTCACATTTGAAATTTGAACATAAGCCCTTTCTGAAGTTTTAACTCTGACAGTTCCTATTCCTTTTACTTCAAATTGACTCTCATTTTCCAGTCTCATAGATCCAACATCAAACTCACGAAGATCCACAAACCAGTCCTTCCTAGGGGTCATATGGAAAGTACATCCCGTGTCAAGAATCCATAGCTCATCAAAATCCAATAATTCAGCTATGTTAGTTTCTGACACGGTTAAAGATTTGATGTATTCCACCCCTACTACTGCTCTTGATTAAGTTGTTTCCCCTGATTTTTTTTGACTTTTGCTTACCCTTTTTAGGACAATTTCTTCTGAAATGTCCTTCGAGTCCACATATCCAACATGTCAACTTCCTCTCTCTTGATTTTGACCTAGATTTCCCCCTGAACTTGTTGGATTTTGAGTCTTTCCAAGTGCTCCTTCCTCGAGAATTTGCACCAGTGAATAACACATCTCTTTTTGTTATGTTCTGTTTCCCATTTACTCCAAACTCCAACTGTTTGGAATGTATGGCACTACCTCTTCAAGAGTTAGAGTAACATTACCGTACCTCAATGTATCTCGCAGCTGATCAAACTTCTTCGGAGGAGAGGTTAAGAGGAGGATGGCCTGGTCCTCATATGATTTATTTACTCTAACATTCCCTAAATCTAAAATTATTTTTAAGAACTCATCTATATTATTTTCTACAGATACATATTCATTCATTTTGAAATCATATAACTGATGTTTCAAATATATCCTATTCGGGAGAGATTTCGACATGTATAAAGAATCAAGGACTTTGAACATACCTACAGCAGTGTCCTACTTGATAATTTTCCTGAGAACTTGACCACTTACATTTAAAATGATTGTCCTCCTTATCTTTCTTTGTTTCTCAGCTAGTTCTGGGTCTTTCTTGGATGATGATTCAACATCCTCCTTTGAATCACCCCCACCTGTTGTTGTTTCCCCTTTTAGGTCACTTTGTTTTTCCATGAGTTCCTGTTCTTGGACTTTCAGCGCTTCCCTTAATCCAAGAATCTCCAGGTGAGCAAAAATCTTCTCTTTCCATAGATTGTAATCAATTAATCCATTAAATTTTTTCATTTCTATCCTTGCCGAAGACATCTTTCGACGAATCTGTTCCTTACCAAAAAACCGGAAGAACACCAAACGGAAAAACAAGAAAGATTAAAACGGAATAAAATTTCATGAGCTAGATCTTACCGACCTCAACTCTGATACCAATTGTTGTGAAAAATACCCTTATTCATTTCACCCAAAATTCACACTTGAGTCACCTGCACTCAAGATCCTACAAATCGAAACAAATAACGACAAACTAAGAGAAAAAATTGAGCAAAATACAAAGTACACACCACACTTTATCAAGTTCGGATTGCAACATGCAATCATACGTCTAGCCGAGATTCTTCCTCGGAATCCACTAAGAATCAGAACTGATGTCGAGTTACAACAAGTATCCATAATCTAACAAAGATTGTTGACTGTAAACCCTCTCAATCACACTTCTCTCTATCGCTTTTCAAACATCTCTCACCCAAAACCAGAAGTGAAGAAGAAAAACGGAGTACACAAACGAGGAACTCGAATTAAGAAAAGAAGAAGAAAATTCGAATTAACCAAAGAATTTTTAACCCAAAAATTCTCCCAGCTCTCTTGATTCTTGCATGCGATCTTTCTCAGCTCGTTTCTTCTGGAGACACCTCATGGCTTCTTTTTATTCAAGTTCTTCTCTTATAAAATGACATCGTCTTTTTATCTCTGGTTATTTCTTTAAACCGAAATAAACCAATTTAAGATCATACCAATGCCAACAATAACTATCTTAGATATGAAGATTATAGGTGCGGTGGGTGTTGTTGTTATTGCAATGACTGTTTATGCGGTTGATTAAACTTTTCTAGTTTAAATTTAAGTAACTAACTAACTATATATATGTTTCTTTATTTATAGTCATAAGTTATCATTTACATGATATAAAAGTAAAAGCTGGTTTATTTAGTACACAAATATGCTCGTCGTCTTCTATATATGCTTAAATCTTTGCAAAATCAAACATGGATGTGTATGCGTGTGTATATATAAGTATATGCGTGTGTATATATTTATAGATATGCAGAGAAAGACATATACATATCAGGTGATAAGAATTGGCGTGGATTTTGGAGCCACATGCTACTACAATGTCAATGCTTCTGTTCGGGATTCTCATGTATATAACTCTGCCTTACTATTAATAGTATCTTATATTTTGATTTTTCGTATCAAATTGAGTTTTAGTACCAGACGTTGTATCAATAAAACTGGTCACGACTAACTTCAGTTCATTCAAATTATGATGTCAATAAGATAACTGGTGAAAGATAAACAACTTGAACTACTATGTTGATGATTATGTTTACTATACATTAAAATCGAAGTAGCTAAATTGCGGGAGATTGAACAGGTTGTTATTACGTGGCTTAGCTTTATATGTTTGAATGGGCTTTATTCAGATTGTAGAGCAGCCTTGGCAAAGGACAACAATCATCTATAAGCTTTTATATATATAAGCTTTTCTATTGCCAACGAAGAAGTAAGTTATGGTCTTCGTTGAAGTTAAATTTTTTTCGGAATCTACTTTCTAAAATTTTTTCCGAATCTACTTTCTAAATTTTTTTCGGAATCTACTTTCTAAAATTTTTTCCGAAACTACTTTCTAAATTTTTTTAATGTGTTGTAATAAAAATCTTTTTTATTTGAAATGAACTAACACTAATTATCTTAAAATTTTGTTCCCCAATCATGCTAATTGCTAAAACTTTGCAAAGAACGGATTTGTTTTAGGGAAAATTTGCTGAATAACAAAGAAATAACATCTAATTAGGAAAATAACAAACAAACGATATAGTTGTTTTTCAACTGTTCACTTGTTTCATAACTTTTCCATTTTACCCTCAGATATCAGCTGACACATCCTACTCATAGCCAGTGGTGTGATGGTTTGTAACTAACACCCTATGAAATGATTGAAGATTTGAAAGCTTCTATCAGTCGACTGTAGAAAAACGTATCTCAATGTTCAATCTCAGCCGTTGGATGACACGATCCCGGCGTGCATTTAATACACAAATTCAGTTTAGATTTCGTGTAATATCATGGAGATAAGTTGTTAGCCGTTGTACATGCTAAGAATAAATGTAAATTGTATATATAAACTGGTGGTGTAGATTAAATAACCACCATTCATGAACTTCTCTCTCCTTGTTTTGAAGTTCAAACAGTGAAGCTGAAGCAACTAAATGTTGAAGAAGATAACACCCACGTGCTCGAGTAGTTGAAGAAAGGTAATTGTCTTTAATACGTCTCTTTTATAAGTTTTGTATTTATAATCCTAGTTCCATTTTAATGTTTAAGCAATAATCTCCCACTCTCATCACGAAATACCAATTACCTCATGCATGTTCTTCAACAAAGAACCATTTAATCGACTTGGATCTTCTGTCCAGAAATACTTGTATTTTATGTTATGTAAACATCAAGGTAGCATTTAGATAAAGTAGTTAGGTATGAACAATTATTTTGACAACACTTGTAGTTATTTATGATGTATAAAATAAATTAAAAATCATGATGCATCATGTATGTGTACCATTGAACATCTGTGCAACAATCTTACGTTTTGAAAAGCACAAAAAACGTTATTAGATGTATGCCAGTAAGTAGAAAATAGAAGAAAAATATTTCCAAATTTTTTGAAGCGGTACACTAAAAATGTTAACGTATAAGATAGACTTTATAGTATATGAAAAGATATTGAAACTACTTATTATGGCATTTTCAATAACAAAGCATCACCATTTGATGGTCATGTTATTTACATGGGCTCCACTGAAAGTTAAACCCACTGACATTCCAACTACGTATGTAGGTATACACATATATCAATGAAAAGTATAAAAATAGTTGAATAATATGACATTATTCATATTTTGAAAAGTGGAAAAACCATATAATCATATGACTAGAAAAGTAAAAAAAAACTATACGATAAAGTCTCATTTGGATTAGGACAAAAATGGAAAATGTTTAATTTATTTTATTATTTCATATTGGTAAAGAAGATGTTAGCGATTAACAAACAGATTATCGAATATACAATAACTTAGCAATGTTTAGTTTCTCATTTCGCATGGGCACCAGTGAGATGTGTAAGTCAAACTAAATGTTTTTATATTGTATAATTTCATCTACAGTACAACAATGATCATTTGTGAAATGCAAAAATAAATTATACAAGAATAAAAACAAAATTTACGTATCCTGTTTCTAATAAAATGTACAGAAAACTCTTAGCAATGGTTCTACTTCTGAGGCTGCACCGCGGTCATTGGGAAAAGTAATCTAATGGCATATGGAAATTCCACAAAGAAAGAATTGACCAAATAGAAGTTGTACTGGTGCCACAGAACACAACATATTTGATACTTGAAGAACGAGTGAAAATGCGTTGTCTTATCGATGAAAATGTACCAATTGCAATGACATACCAAATGCCAGAATGGATGATGACAAAAGAAGACATGCATACACCACCTGTTAATATAGAAAACGATGGGGATGCTGAGTTATTTTGACGTAGGAATGATGAGCCATAACCAGCTCTTCCCAATGAGCTTATCCATTCTGCAAGAAGTGCTAACCGAAAATGAACTCACATACATCCAAGATTCTAGTAAGGAAATATTAGAAAGGTTAACATCTAATTTAAGAGGGAGGGCTTTGGAGGGAGAATTCCAGTCAACGAGGTTGTCTATAAATGTTATAGCATCTGACACTTCTCCAAGCATTCGTGAGAACATAGATTTGTTTTTGCGTAACAGTGATCATGAAGAGATACAGACAGATGATATACTCCCAACATTACATTTGAACTCTGCCGAGGGGCAAGGTAAGAACATATTAAATAGTATATGGTTAATTGTATAACATTATAAAATATTGGATAATAGTTATCTTACACGTGACAAAATTTATTGTAGGAGGTCTTTTGAAGCAAGAGGGAGTGAAAAAACTTTGGTAGACATAAAGGACCAATGGTGGAAAAAGGTGAACCAAGCGAGCCATACCTAGGTCTACCATTGGTAGAGAGTCCATTGAAAACAGAACATAAACAAGACACGACTCACGGGTTAATGATAACGTGAGCAAAGAAAAGGATTGGGATGGCAAGTTATCCTATAATGTTAATAATATATCTCTAAATATATTATTACTCACTTGTGTTGCAAAAAATATTGTTCAAATCCAAAATCAGGGTTAGGTGTACACGAGCCGAATGACTTGTATGTCGGGATGGTATTCAAAGATTGAAACGCATTTAAGACTCATTCAGCCATGTACGCAATACGACATAAGTTTACTTACAAGAGCACACGATCAATGCCAAACATGCTGATACTTGAGTGCACGGGGAAGGCTTGCGTATGGCGGGTATACGCAATAAAAATGTTGGAGTCAGAGTGGTAAGGTTACATCAGTAGGTAAAATGTTTTCATATTTCTAAAACGGATTATTTAATAATAATTTTCATGATAGGTATCAAATAAGGCGAGTCCATGGCCGACACACTTGTAGTGTCAACGAGCATAGCAGTTATCAAAAGCAGGCGTCTTCCATATTGATTGGGAAAATAGTGAAGATCATATATAATGAACAAGGATCGGTACCACGTCCAATCAAGGTAAGGGAGATAATGAGAGGAGAACATGATGTCCATATCCCTTACTGGAAAGCATGGAAATCAAGACAAATAGTGTTGGATATGGACATCGATGGACAAAGCTCGTCTTACAAATTGCTGCCGTCATACCTACATCATCTAGTAAAGGAGAATCCATATTGGATTGTATCCATGGAGTCGGTTTACGATGACGAGGTCAGAAATCATTTCAAATATTTGTTTGTTGCACTTGGGCCAGTATAAAGGGGTATCCTTACTTGTGTCAAGTGGTCATCATAGAAAGAACCCATCTCAAAGGGAAATACGTTGGATGTCTCTTAATCGCAAGCTTAGAAGATGGCAACTATCAGATTTTCTCATTAGCATTCGGGATTGTAGACAGTGAAAATGACCAAGCATGAGAATGGTTCTTCGAGAAGTTGCGGGATATCATCCCAGATAATGAGGAGTTTTTTTTGTATCAAACCAGCATTCTTCAATATACTCTACACTAAGAAAAGTAACACGTATTTTAAGGTTTATATGGTTGCATATAACTTACCGTGTATGAGTATGATTAGAACTGTAAACAATATAATATCTGATAATCTTCCTTGTTAACTTATCAGGTATACCCCCGTTGTGGACATTGTGCATGCATTGTTCATCTACAACGGAACATCAAAACGACATTTAAAGCTAAGAACCTCTGTTTCCTGGTGTCAAAAGCTGATCGGGCATACAAGCAATCGGACTTCTACACATATTTCAACAAAATTAAAAAGAGAACCTAACCTTGTGCGGAATATTTATACCAGATTGGTTTCGAACATTGGACAAGGTTACACTTCAACGGAGTCCGATACAACCTAATGACGAGTAATAACGAAGAGTCACTAAACTCGGTACTAAGATGTGCACGAGAATTGCCTATTATTCCATTATTGGATTTCATTAGGACAACCATGATGGCTTGGTTCGCATACCGTCGTGAGGTTTCATCCAACGCTACAACGACGATGACACCAAAAGTGGATGAAATCGTGGATAAGCATTTCAAATAATCATCAGATTTCGGAGTACGTATGTTAAAGAAGGATGAGTACGAGATAAATGACAAGGAGGGTGGAGTTTACATAGTGAGTTTGGAGAGGAAGACATGCACATGTTGCGAGTTTCAGAAGATATTAATCCCTTGTCGCCACGCTGTATGTGCAGCCATCCATGCAAAGATTGAGGTGGATAGTTTAGTTGCGCCCGAATATACCGTGGAATATTGGAAGCAAGCTTACAAAGAAACCATTTATCCAACTACAGATATGGAGACAATGACTTCTGACGAGAGTGAGACATTAGAAAACTTGCTCCACCCACCATGCACAAGAAGACCTCCTGGACGTCCAAGGAAAAAACAAATCCCATCTCGCAGAGAATTAATGGTATAAAAATTATATATGTACTGGTGTTGTTAACAGTAATATAATCTAGTAACACGTAACTCTTGTGTTATATTGGACAGGAATATGGTCGTAAGAGGAAGACATCTTGTAGCCGGTGCGGTACAAGCGGTCACAATCGAGCAACATGCAAAGAACCGATATAATCAATCAAGCACTTAACTAAAGACGGGAAGATAGTTGGACATTTTGGGGTGAAAATATGCATCTAAAAATCGGAGTGGCCATGTCTTTTCTTTGTACAATATTATGTATATATCTCAAGACCAATCTACTAAAACTCTGCTTTAAGCACGGTTAATTTTATGTGTCTATGCTTTAAATGCGTGCAATAAACTTAAACACCCGTTATATTTTGACGCAATGTAAGACAAATCAACGCAAAAACGTTTTAGAACTGTAAAATACAACATTAGAAAATAACAAATAATTTAACAAACAAGTACTCTAAATAAACATATAATGTAGAAAAATAACATTACGACCATCCATACTTGTTCAACTACAAATGCCTTCCTTAAAAAGGTTCATTGTTTGTAATAGAAAACGTAAAGGTTAGGAATGAGGTTTTCATACGTTACAGAAATCATGAAAAGGCAAAATAAAACGGATGCTCAAACAGGTCCAACAAACAACTCGAAGAAAATCACAGCCAATTTTTGGGCTTCAGCAGTCAGAACTTCTGGTGTAACACCCTTGTATCCATCAAAACCAGACATGGCATGTGCTTGCATATGCAGAATAGATGTTACACCAGAATCCGTATGTGCAACGTTCTGAGGTATACCTGACACTCTTTGAACAGTAAGCTTCATGGGGGTAAGATCATCATCACTAACCGCTTGTCGAAGTAGGAATGGCAACATCTTCGCAATTGGCATAAGGTCTTTCTTGATGAGACTAAGACTGCGGAATGACGTATTGCAATCCAATACATGTATAATTGCATCAGTTAAATCAACACATACACCTACCCAATGCTGCCTGTCAAAATTGAATGGGAAATAAAGACGTCTAAGTAGGTCGACGCTGGTAACTGATTCCTCGAAACAACTGAGTAAAGCATACTAGAATTTAAACTTTCCTTTGTCTTTTTTGTAATCTTTGAAAATTTGGTGTAATGCAATGAAATACTTGCAACAAACTCGGTGTCATAAAACCCAAAATCATATCCCGGATGTGCAACTTTGTAGTTATCATACGCCAAGCGCGTGTATAGAATAATCGCATCAATTGTCTGTCAGAATAAAAAAGTTAACAAATAAATATGACATTAACTTTAACAATAAAATAAAATATAGTATAATCATTAGCCTTAGAATTCGTGATGAACATTCTCTCAGCAATCGAACAGATATCCATGTTGGTAACCGATGAACCATTGGGAAGGGGGATTACCATTGAAATATAATAGTACAATTAGAAGGAAATTAAGGCCAAACATATAAATAGAGTAAGAGTATAAGGTATTTACCATGGAGATGCCATGTTTTCAAAGAGTGTCACAAACTTAGTAGTGTAGTTTACAGTGACATAAACTCCAAATTGATTCTCGGCTTGGTTAATTGGCGATGAGTTAAAAGGAATGAGTTCATCATGTGTACTCAAATCACCGGTCCTAGACCTCTTACTCTAACGAGAAGCAGGAGTAAAAGATTCATCATTTGAATTGCCACCACCAGCTTCAAGATTTTCCTGAACAATATAGCAATAACAATATTATCGTATCATAAATTGATTATGTTATTAATGAAGACAATTAAAAGAGTAATATCACAAATAGGATATAAAATCAGGTAAACATAAACCTCTACAACGACATCACCAACTACAGCCATTCCAGGATCTGTAGTGCGACTAGACGTCATCGGTATATCAACACGATTTACATTAGCATCTAACTCCTGAAATACCGTAACCAATACATGATAACAGTTACGTATGACAATTACATAAAAATCTTAGTGCAATTTATTATTTTCCAATAGTTTGCATACCTCTTCAACAGCATCATAAGCAACATTGGCATCCACTGTATGCGGGTCTGCAGAATTGCATTGCATATTTGTACCTTCTCTCTACATATCATATATGAAAAATATTGCTAAGAAATACCAACATCAACAAATTACAAAATTGTTTGATAATTGTGGAGTTGTATTATAAAAGCCCTGATACCGACCAAGAACATTATGTACATGGGAGGCATTAAATAATTAACTGAAAGACAGGCATATTACATACCTCCTCGACATGTCCAGCATTGTCATTCGCAGTGTCATTCACAGCCTCATTATCAGTGCATTGAACATTCATGTGTAAATCCTATATAAAAACATAAATATACTTTTATAAAGAAGCTCAACCCTAATGGAAGCATTGAAATGAAATAACTTACAATGTCATTGTGGTGTAGCATATCCGCACCAGTGGGTTCTTCTAAGACAACACCTTTGTATGATCCCACTTGACTACCATTCGCAGTGATGGGCCCTTGAGGAACACATTTACCTGAATACAATGATAAAAACTCAGAGAGCTAGTGACTATAGAATTTTGCATCACAGTAACCCTACTATCCAAGACAGCGATCAGTGCCTCCTCCATTGCCTTGACTGCTTCTTTTGTCTTATCAACAACCCTAGAAACAATTTGGTTGGATATAGCATGATAGCTAATTGATGTTCGTCCAACATCTAATGATTTATCTGTATCCTTTTGTTTCTGAGATTTTTCTTCAATTTCTCCTCTCGCATTGCAACAAGATCCAAAGCAGTAATGCCACCACGAAACATATCATTCGAGAACTCAATCACTACCAATCAAACCAACCATCTCATTCACTCTCTCATCCTCTTCTTCATCAGACCACTCAACTTCTTCTTCATCAATTTCAACATCGTCCTCTTGGTCAATTATCGACTGCATATTCACCTACATGGATTAGTTAAACTAGTTAGCATATAATATTTAAACAACATACAGTGGTGTATAATATATCAATACATTCGTGTTATAATAATCATGTTGTGTCCATATAATGTAAATTATTGTTAAGACGAATGTAGTAATAATATATTCGAATAAATTACCTAACATTTAATATCCAATGCTCTGACGTGATTAAGGGTATTTATCGGAAGGTTTGTAATTGCTCGATTCCTCCTCTGAAACCGATTCAGAATCCGAGTCTTTTGGGACAGATACTGGTGTATCTGTTATAGCAGGGGCAGTAGCTGCTAAAACAAGTTGTAGAGGGTGAAACAAAACCTTTAAGAGCTAAAGATGGCTGTGAAAAAGATATGGGATCTTCGTCTTTAATGTTGGACATATTCATATCAAACGCAAGATGACCCCATGGGTAATAAAAAAAGGTGGACATATCCCTAGCAAGTTCCGCATGAGATTTCTACAGCTTGGGGATGTGGGATGTAAAAACAAGAACACCAGCAATAATAGCAAGATAAGCAAGTTTTAGTCTTGTTTCAGAATCTACAACAATTCTCTTCTTCAGCATCGACGTAACCTGTTCGACTATAATACTCTCAGTGTTGGGGAAAAAAGAATACTGAAATCATGTTGGTTCTAAAGTTTTGTCATGTCATGTTGCTGATGCATTGCATATGAAATTTGGTATCAAGGTTCGTAAATATGTTGATAGTTAATTTATAGTTGGTGATAGTTTTTTGTAGTTTTGACAGATTTAATTTAATATATACGGTCACAGTTTTATTGTAAACGGTGACATATTTATTTTAATAGGGTCAAAGGTTTTGGTAGTTATGGCAGATTTATTTATTATATAGAGTGACAGTTTTTGGAAGCTATGGCAGATTTATTTTATTACAGTGGGTGACAGTTGTTTGGTAGTTGTGGCAAAGTTATTTTTATACAGTCACTGTTTTTGGTAGTTATGGCATATTTATTTTAATACGGTGGTAGTTTTTTTGGTGTAGTTGCCATACTGGAAAGCGTATCGGACACTTAGACATGCATGGTTTTTGGTAAGGGGTTCTCCGGAAAAAGGTTATGAATAATTACTTACTTACTTGTATATGATCAGAAGAGCTAATCCTGGAACGCTTACTCGTCTAGAAGTTGATGAACTCGAAAGGTTTCAAGTACATTTTTATTGCGTTTAGTGCTAGGCTGGATGGGTTTTCTTTCATGCGTAAAGTTGTTGTGGTGGATGGTACGTTCCTACAAGGGACATGTAAAGGGACACTTCTTATCGCAGTTTCACAGGATGGAAATTTTCAAATATTTCCCATAGCTTTTGCAATAGTTGATATAGAGAATGATGATTCCTGTGAATGGTTCTTTAGGCAGCTTAGTTGTGTTATACCAGATGATGAAAGTCTTGCAATTATATATGATAGGCATTGATCAATCGGTAATGCAATTGGAAAGATATATCCGATGGCTTGTCGGAGAATTTGCACGTACCATCTTTACAAGAATATAATACAGCGATATATAGGTGATGCTGCATTTCGTTTAGTGAAAAGGGCGGCGAATGCATTTTGAATTTCCAATTTTGAGACGATATTTGACGAAATACATGCCTTAAATCCATCATTGCATAACTATTTGGTAAATGTTGACGTGAAGATGTGGTCTCGTGTTCATTTCTTTGGTGATCGATACAA
Source organism: Pugionium cornutum (assembly GCA_018901935.1). NCBI lineage: Eukaryota > Viridiplantae > Streptophyta > Magnoliopsida > Brassicales > Brassicaceae > Pugionium > Pugionium cornutum. The sequence continues at coordinate 17,698,641 of CM032157.1, forward strand.
CATCATCACATCAAACATATGTGAATCCCTTAATAAAGTGATTTCGGAAGCTAGGGCTTTACCTATTTTAGAAATGCTAGACATTGTGCGGTTAATGATGACAAGATGGTTTGCAGAACGCAGGAATGATGCATGTAGAATGAAAACAACTCTCACTTGTGGTGTTGAAAAGATGTTGGAGGTAATATTGAACAAGTTCATACATTTGTATATATTTCTATTTCTATTACTAATGTTTTATTTTCCTTAGGGACGACTTCCATATGCTAAGAAACTTAATGTACAAGTGATAGATGTTGATCAGACTCAGGTTATAGGTGTGTCCTCTTTGCATGTAGTAAATCTTACGGAGAAAAGATTTGACTTGAAGAAACTACCATATGTACATGCAATTGCAGCAGCAGAGGCACAAAAATATGTCGTATATCACTTTTTCCTCCTTATTACTTTACAAACTATTTATATAATGCGTATGCGACATCAGTTGTACCCAGAGATGTCACATTACCTGCTCCTGTCCATATCACAGAGAAGGTGTGTTTGCCACCTTTGGTTCGCCAGCAGCCAAGGCGTCCCAAAAAATCAAGGATGAAATGTGCCTTAGAGAAAGTGGTAGAGAAGAAACGGCCCCGGAAAGAACATGCATGTTCCAAATGCAATGCAACTAGACATAATTATAAAACGTGTAAGGCTACAGAGCCATTTTTGTGATTTCCAACATTTGATTGCACTTGTATTGTTAAACTTGTAATATTAAACTTGTAATGTTAAACTTGTAATATAAATCTGTCATGTCTACCAATAAGTCTGTCATAGTAAACAATAAATCTAACTATAGTAACAAATAAGTCTGCCATCAGTAACATATAAGTCTACCGTCGTTAACTAATAAGTTTGCCATCATAAACTAATAAGTCTACCACTATTACCAAATAAGTCTGCAATGTTAATTAATAAGTTTGGCATCATGAACTAATTAGTCTGCCATATCTACTTAAACAAGTAGAAAAATGTAGCACCAATCAAGATTAAAACTACCACTATCGCTTTCAGCTTTGCAATCTCATCGGCATTGTTCTGAATCTTAACACGCATAATATCCAAATTGGTATCACAAGGAGATCTCTTTGTGTGCTCTTCATTCCACAACCTTAAGATAGTTAATTCTTCTGCAATAGCTTCATCCCACCATTTGTGAATGTGATATCCAGGATCCTCATGCAGTCGACATGTAAAGAATCTTCTCCCTGGATCGGTTGTTGTATAAGATGTCAAAACATCTACTTCTCCATCACATGAACACCTAGTTGGGATTCTAAATCCACAGCTAATGGTTCCTTTGGAGGAAGAGGTTTGGTTGTAGCTGTATCATCCCATAACACTGTAACTACACAACGCGAGTAAATCAAATCAAAACCCCGAGTAAATCGAATCCAAAACCCCGAGTAAATCGAATCCAAAACCCCGAGTAAATCGAATCCAAAACGCGAGTAACTAATCAAATCCCGAAATCAAATCCCAAAATCAAATCAAATAGAATAAAAGAACTAGGGACCCAAGAAGAGAAGATGAGGTAACCCTAGAATTTGGGGGAAAATAAATAGGGACCCACCATGTTCATATAAACCCGATAAGTTTAGATTTTAGGGTATAGAATAAGAGATATGATTATGTAAGTCTATTATTAGTATTGAGATGTTAGGGACTACATACTGTAATTGATTGAATTTAGAGTTTAGATAGAATATTTTTAGGTTTATAGATCGTAATTGCTACTTTACAATAATTTTTAGGGTATAGCAACCTACAAATAAGTCTGCTATTGAAATATTGTTTAGGATATAGCAAATAACCAATAAGTCTGCCATCACAAACTATCAAATTATAAATAAATAGTTTTATTTATAAAACTATCAAATTATAAATAAATCTGCCATGAAATCCAATAAGTCTACCATGAAAGTCATACTATCGATGACAAATTTCAAATCTATAGCCAAACGAATAAGTCTGTCATCATTAACTAATTAGTCTGTGATCATAAATTAATTAAGTCCCACACCAAACTTGTAAAAAGTCTATCATTGTGAATTTGTCAGAAATGGAATTCTGAACTCGGAAGCACGCGGTAAGGGGTTCGATAAATGAAACGAGGGTTCCGCAACCTTGTCAACTATTTCAGCAGCCAACTTCTCATGCAATGTCTGGATGTTCTGGTCATTCAAACCATCAAATGTACACCCAAGAGCAAGACACTCAATGTATTGGATAGCATAGACACCACAATCTCCTGGAACAAAGTTTCGAGGAACATTCTTCAATCTTTTAACCCTAAATTGCTTTCCACTCTTCTTCCGAATGTTAGAAGAAATCCATTTTTTCAACATAATGAGAATCATTCTGGTGAAAGCCCTATAATACTAAAGAATGTTTTTGTCATCTAGCACCACGTGAGGTATGTTGTCATATACATGGATTGTTTCCTTCTACAGGTTAATGTTGACAATTATCCAATGGTTGGAGTTAACAAAAACATAGGCGAACAAATGGTCCACATCGATGTATCATTTCTTATTCGTCCCTAAATCATGCGGTATGGCACCATTAACCATCTATCTGTAGCTATCTTCGAAAACAAATTTCTTAGGATATTCATTGAACTTCACGTAGTCATGTACCCAAGAATTCACGAACCAAGGGTCTAAGAAATCAATACGTGAAGACCGATATGGCTATGGACTGTGCATGTACCGCTTACGGAACATAGTCATCGTAGAACATAGATGTTGTAATAAAAAAAATAAAAAAATTACTACGGTTAAACAAATCTGTTATCAAAACAAAACATATCCTAAACAAAACTGCCATGATAAAATAAATCTGCTAGTAATATAAAACACATTCTAAACAAAACTGCCACTCAAAAAACAAAACTGTCATTGACAAAACAAATTTGTTAGCAAAATACAACAAATATGCTATCAAAATAAAACAAATCTACCATCAAAATAAAACAAATCTACCATATAATAAATCATCGAAATACAACTAATCTGCCATTTAATAATCTTCCACCCAAACAAAACTAACATCAAGTAAACCAAGTAATAACGTACCGTATCACCCAACCAACCATAATTAGATTTATGCCATTTATCCCTTGGAGTAATAATTATTATGTAGAATTCAACTCCCGAATCTCATGATACAATTGGTTCGTTCCTATATAAGCTAAGAAATTATATACGTGAAGAGATTAATAATAAGAAATTAATAATATAAGAATAACATACTCATCACGTTTTATGAATTCCATTGCCTTTCAACTGGGGCAAATGGATCGTATGCTGTTGGTGAAGGGTTAACCCCTTGCAAAAATTTATGCACCGGAGCAAAACAATCATTTGAAGTTTTTGGTGGTGGTGGGTTTACACTTTTCACAACAACTCTATTTATTGTAGAATTCCCTTCAAAAGGGCTTCTTTGGGTCCTTGCCAATTGCAGTTAACGTTTTTCTAAATCCGCTTTGTCATCCAAAACTTTTATTTGACTTACCATAGCATCTAGAGTTGTACCAAATAATTTGTTTGACTCCCAAACATTGGGGTCCGAAAAATTTTCCGCACACAATTCGTTACCTTGAACAACAATTTCTTTCTTTTTTGACAAATTGAATTTCTTTTCAATTGGGTTTCTCACATCTTGTTGTGACCCACTTTTGTTACATGGGGTTCTCACATCTTCTTTTGATCCACTCTTGTTACATGGGGTTCTCACAGTACTTGGGGATCTAGCATCCTCTTTTGACCCACTCTTGTTACCTGGGGTCCTCAAATTCTCCTCATGGGTTCTTTTCTTTTCATCATCAACCTTCTCTCCTTTTTTCTTAGATCGAGCATACTTTTTCTTTACAACACAACGAATTGGAGTCTCGTCGTGTGATGTAGCTCGCGTTGTTGTCATCCAAGACTATACATAAAATAATAAGAACAATAAGTCTGCCAACATTAAAAAAAGTACAAGAAAAACTGTGGTAAACGAAATATAAGTCTGTCACCACGTATGACATAATAAATCTCTCACATAATAAAACATGACAAACAAGTCTGCTACCACATATATACAAAAACTGCCACAATAAAATCTATCACATAATAAAACATGACAAAAAAAGTCTGCTACCACATATAGTAAAATAAGAAATTTGTCACCTAATAAAACATGACAAACAAGTTTGCTACAACATATATACAAAATCTGTCACAAGAAAATTACAAATTTGTCATAATATAAAACAAAAACAAGTCTGCCACGTAAACAACCTGCCATGACTATAAAAAACCTACCACCAATTTTAAAACGAAAAAACTTTGTACCATTTCTTTGTTGCTTGCTCCATCCTCTTCATATTCATGAGTACTCGACATTGGAGCATCTCTTGTTCCCATAGCTGCATTGACATGCTCAACAGATTTCTCTAGATTTGAAATCTTCTCACGAAACTCTCCTTTTAATGAAGTCACTTTCTCATCAATTAGATTTCCTTTTGCTTCTAAACCTTCAATTATGGAAGTCAGAAACCTTACAGTTTCAGTAACACGAGTGAAAATCATTCCATCACCCCAAGCAATTTTCCCACCGGTTCCTTCATCACAAGTTTCTTTTTTTCATTTTTCTTTTTCTTCAACGATCACGAGGTTCACTTTTTTCAGAATCAACAACAACTTTTCTTTTCTTCTTCTTGGTCATTGGTGGTGATACATCTACTTGATCCCATGCGGTTTCATCCAATCGATCATGCAGTATATCCATGATCAAATTGTCCAGCTTTGGATCTTCTTCTTCATTGTCCCATTTGGGATATAACTCTTTTTCTTCTTTTCTAATTAAATGTCTCACACGTACCTAATTGTGAGCTTTCTTTTCTTCAGCAATAAAATCATCAAACTCAAACCTTTTACGGTATCCACCCCAAGAAAGAAGAGGAATTTCTTTTGTTTTTTTGTTTCCATACAACTCTCCCAATCCAGGAACTGATTCGTACGCCCAAATCAACAAATCATGAACACATCCATGTATTATGTACGTCTTCTTTACATCAAAGACAATCATTTTGACAAACTCAATTAAACTTGTAAAAGCAACATGACCGCAAGGATAACTATCAAACCTCTCAGCATCAAACACTCTTTTAGCAATATTCTAAGGAATTCTGCTGTTAGGAGAAATGCAATACACCCCAATAGACAAAATGGCAAGGTAGCCTATCATTCTCCTCTTCTCAAAACTTCAATTCTTACATTCGTCCAACACATGTAGCACATGGCTAAGGCTAGGTCTTTCAACACTAGAAATATTAAGTTCTTCCCAAAACTCTCTATGTGATTTCTGAAAATTCGTAGAGAGAAAACCTGATAGGATGAACCCTTATCAAGGACCACATCTCATTTCTTCCCTCGATCGCCAACTGATGTATTCGGAAGTAATGGACAACTTTTGCAGACCAAATGAACTCTGTTTCTCTAATCTTGATATAAATACCAACTGCTGAATTTCTCAGGAAATTCCAAACATAAACACCAACTGCTGAATTTCTCAGGAAATTCCAAACATCAATACCAACTGCTTCATCTATCAATTCTAAGTTGGATAGAAAATAGTTGTTGTTCAAACTCCGGTTTTGAATTGGCGCTTTACCCTCTGGATAAAGACGCATGGGGTAATTCTTCTTCACTGAATTTTCATATCTAACAGAAATTTTTTTGAAAAATAAATCTCCCATTAAATAGAAATAAGTTTGTCATCAAATACAAATAAGTCTGCCATCACTATCTGTTGTGAAATATTCAATAAATCTGCCATCACTATCTGTTGTGAAATATTCAATAAATCTGCCAACACTATTTTTAATAAGTTTGCCACAAAAGTTACTTTAATCAATGATATATGTGTTCATGAAATCCGCAATTCTGACAACAATATCCATTATATCTTCTACCAATATTCAACAATATCAAAAGTAATAAATTTGCCACCATATAAAAAATGTCTACCGTCAAATATATATAAAATTGTCACCAAAGATTCAAGGGATTCATGAAATATCGATTAAATCTGCTATAAAAAAATTGTAAAACTGCTATAAAAAACTATAAATCTGACAACAAATCGGTTCAATCTTCAATATATAATCTAAAAAACATCTGACACCAAAGCCAAATAAGTTTGCCATCAAAGGAAAATAAATCTGTCATTAATGTAAAATAAATCTGCCATATATACAAAAAACCTGCCATATATACAAACACGTCTCGCACCATCTCAATATAAATTTCTCAATACGGGGGAAATTCGAAAACTTTACTTTAATCTAAATGAATGAAAACTTACCGGATTCCGTGTCAGAGTTTCACAAAATCTACAACAAACGATGTATATGTTAACAAAAAAAAGATAATAGGGTTTTGATTTCGAATGTTTCGTCGATTTATGTCAGTAAACGATTTTTACACAATGCATGCAAGAAAATATGAAAAATATACCAAAGACGGTGACTTTTAAACTGAAAGAGACAACTTACCGTGATGGAAAACTAGAAAATGAAACTTCAAACTAACACGAAGATGGTGAAACACAATGGAAGAAACACCGGAAGTCGTACAGAATGAACACCAACAAGAGGAAACACGAAAATATCGCCGAGAATGAACACGAATACGTGGAAACACGAAAATGTCACCGAGAATGGTGAAAGAGTTTTTTTGTTTCGGAAATTTGAAATCGAAATGATGAAAGGTTCAGAGTTTGGATAACATTTATTAAAACTGAAAAGACATGACCAATGATTAAAAAGACATGACCGTAGACATAATTACTTATTTTATTTTTTATTTTTTTTTCAATACGTAATAGCATAATTGTAAATAAATCATGTTATCATAGTTTACGTGACTTTTAACCATAGTTTCGGATCATATGAATAAACGTGCATAACACGGGGTTATTTGGGTCAATACAGGATGAAAGTGGGTCATTCTAGGTCATTAATCTTAATAAAATTGCTGCACTTTCAATATGTCTGTGGCAGACTTAATTAATTTGCGGCAGACTTATGTTGATAATCGTAAAATTCTATGGCATTTTTGTAATAACATACGCTGCGGCAGACTTATGTTGATAATCGTCAAATTCTATGGCATTTTTGTAATAACATATGCTGCGGCAGACTTATGTGTTTTTTGCTGATGTGTTAAAAATTCCAAAAATAGTAATGATATTTTGCATAATTATGTTTTTTGTAACAACGGCGATAGATGATACGTTCGTTATCTAAAATATTTTAATAGTTAACAATGCATTAAAATCATTCTAATAATTAATATTAAATTTCAAATCATTTCAGCAATTCTCTCTATTATATATCATATTTCTATAACGCCGTTTCTACGATATTGATAAATTAAATTCTTATACATTTACGATGTAGTCTAGGGCCTCGTAGATTCATAGAATATCATTGTTTTAAGGTATAGTTAGTCCATATTTTGTTTAATCTAAACATGTTTGGTATTATATTTTATAAAAAATGGATCAACTATTAAATCAAATAAAAAACTTATATGATTCAATGATAATAATCAAAAAATTTTATATTTATGGGGTACTTTATGGTTATTCGAAAATTCAAAACATTCAAATGCACGAAAGTGTAGACTATCGTTTCGTCGACGTTGCAGTTTGAAGACAAAGTTGTTGGAGGTGGGCTATGCCCTCAAAGAAGCTCGAGTTTGGCCCATCGCAGGTTTGATTTATTATGTTGAAGACCAAATATCAAAAGAGTGGATGTGCTTTTATCGAGGAGCTGCCGGACAATTCAGAGACCCGTCCGATCTCACCAACTATCGAGGACGGCGGTGAGCATCCCCAGTGTCAGCATTAAATGGTATTTATAAGCATTTATGGCAAGTAATAATTACAACGTTGAAGATTAGGCGAGTTGCGAGTATAAAAGGAGAGACTCACGCCTTAATTAAGGAGACACAGATTTAATAGCTTGGACTTGTGATAAAAAACATAAACATTTGTAACCGATCTCAATAATAGTGCATTCAAGGTCTTTCATTCTCTCTTGTTCTTTACTACTCTTTGTTTGATCATAGCAACAGCATAAGTTGATCTTCAGCATTCTTATCCGAGAATTTGAGATACAACAATTGGCGCCGTCTTTGGGGACGATACAAACAACAGTCACATACTCCGCCGCAATATGGAAGGTCAAACCTTGCGGTCCGAGCCATCACCACCCGCCAGAGAGCTTGGAAGCATCGAGTCGCTCCTCCGATCCATCATCACCCGCCTTGATCGCCAAGACGCAGTAGTAGTCGGAAGCACCCGACGTCTCGAAGAAATCTCCTCTACGCAAGCAATCCACAAAGCTCGGTTGGGAGAAATCCAATCCCTATGCCGAAATCTCTTCGGAGGAGAAAGTGCGTCAGCTCTGCCTCACCCGACCTCGCGAGCCGATCCGGAGCTTGTAGATGCCCCTTGCGGAGCCTATGCTAACAATCAGGACCTCGAGGCCGTTCGTTAGTAGCTGCAAGATAAATCCAGGGTCCATCGGGCCGTGAATTCGGCCTCGGAGATTGAGCGCATCCTGGAAGAGACATAGAGAACCCCTTTCACCATCACATCTCGGCCATTGCGGAACAACTTCAAAATCCGTAACCCATCGTATGGGGGAACTTCAGATCCAAAGGAATTCATAACTGCTTTCACTATTGCAATGGGCCGAGCTTATTTTGCCTTGGATGAGAAGGACGCTGGTTATTGCCAGTTGTCATCGAAAACTTGGAAGGCGCCGCACTGAGCTGGTTTTCCAAGCTGGAAGCCAACTGGATAGACATCTTCCATCAGTTATCAACGGCTTTCTTCAAGCACTAATCCATATTCTTCAAGAAGGGAGCATCAAATGCCGACCTGATGAGGACATCAGGTCGTATGTCCGGCCAAGAGACCAGACTGGCCGACCAGGAAGCTTGCCCGAGACAGTCGGGCCATTTAGCACGTCTGCCGGCCCAAGCAGTACCGCCGGACCCTCGACCAATAGGACCGGACCGATCAGCATTGCCGGCGGAGAGGCCCAAGCTTCCGGCACAATTGGTGGCGACGTGGATGACACCGCCGGCTCCCTTGGTGATGCCGCCGACTTCGGAATCAACTTGGCCGGTCCAGAAGGCATTCTGGCCAGTACCTCGCACAGTCCAGCTGGTACAGCCGATCCAGCCGAGTACACGAGCATTTCAACTTCTACACAAGGAGACTCGGACCAGATAAGCTACCAGATTCAGGACATGCATCTAGAGGAAGTCTCTACACCAGTAGTGCCACCAGGAGCAATGACAAGGAGCAGATCAAGAGCACTCTTCCACAAGTAAAGCTTATGGGTCGATAAGCTCCTAGAGGAAGATCGACTAAGGACAATGGGCCAGAAGTGCAAAGAAGAGTCCAAAGACTTCTCAACAATGCAAGAGACTTCAGAGACTTGGGCTTTAGTGACAAGAGAGGTCAGGGCCCAAAGATTCCTAACCCTACTCCAAGTCGAAGACTAGGAGCAAGGCGAGTGCATGCCACAAGGACGGCCACCTTCCATTTCTTGGCCGTGAGGTAAGTAAGGTAAGTTTTCAATTCGAATATTTGCCTCTTTCTGTTTTGTAGGGTAGGATCTAGAATATTTACATTTTTTGAGTCAAAGACATTTTAGGAACAGGTCCTTTTTTGGTTATGCACTTTTGTACATTTTCCATTTGTGCACTTTTGTAATCTTTCCTTTTCTTTCTTTGAGTCGACCCTAGAAGGTCAAGCTGTCGAGCATATTAATAAGGCTCCTTCCAGCATTGTAGTTTGACAACCTTTTTGATATTAATAAAGTAGAACTTTCTTCCAACAAGTTTTCTCTCTAAGAATCTTGTGCGCTTAGAATCTAGTTGAGACCAGCCCTCCTAGCTCTAAGTTTGTGATTTATCACGAGGTTCATCACCTCTCGTGTGGTTCACTTCACCTTTCCATCGAATACCAACCCAAAACCCCCTATCCAAGAAGTCTAAGGTCGAATTTCTCACCTAAACTTCTCCAAACAGCCCACGCGCATATAAGCCTTGAATCGAGGCTTGTATCAATTTTTGGTACCAGAGCTTAAAGCTTAATCCAGGTTGTTTCTATCCTTTAACTTGTTTTGTCTCTTGTTCTTGCATTAGTTTAAGTTTCATTCAAGAAAATAAAAAAATAACATCTAAGTTCATACCGAGTGCATCTAGTTCCTACGTGCATCACTAGGTTCTGGAATCATTCTTGCATTACTATCTTCGACTTTCCTTTTGTTAGAATCATATTTCTATTATTTTTAAGTTAAATTAAAAGAAAAGAAAAATAAAATAGGAAAAATACCAAAAAATTCGAATTGGACAGCTAGCAATAGTTGTCAAGAAAGTTTCCTTTTTATTCAAATCTCCATATTTTTGAATTTTCCAATTCTCAGATTTTCCATTTTGCATTTTTTCGAATTCCCTTATAAAAGAAAACCTTCCTAATAATTTAGGAGCAGCATAACTTGTCTTCTTTCTTTGTAGTACGCAATGGGAGAAGAGAATAGAGAAGCAACCGAAGCCATGATGGCCATGTTCACCACCCTCCAAATGCAACTCGCATCAATAGGCGAGAGATTGGAGCGCATGGAGAGGCCTGTGAGATTCCAGGCCATAAGGCACGTGAGAGCTGAGCAAGACCGTGCTGAGCGTCCTGAGCACCTTAGGACATGGCACGAACAGGAGGAGCTCCAGCCAGATGGAGATGAGGACACACAACCTCATAACTATCACCATAGGCCGAGAAGACCTCCACGGCAACCAGAGGCAGAAGATGATGGCTTCGAGCCATATGGTCTTCACCAGAGACCAAGGATGCCTCCTAGAAATCATGAGGATGGAGATGAACACGTCTACAACCGGGTAACTCATCCTGATGTTAAGCTAACTCCTCCAAGTTTTGCAGGAAAAGTAGACCCTGAGGCTTACCTAGATTGGGAGAGAAGAATGGATCATATCTTCGATTATTACAACCAACCAGGGCCTAGGAGAGTCTCAATGGCAGTTGCACAACTCATGGACAATTCCCTCATCAGGTGGGATCGTGAGGTATCTGACCGAAGGAGGAAAAGAATGAGGCCCGTAGACTCATGGGTCGACATGAAAGACCTCATGCGACAAAGGTTTGTCCCACCTTACTTTCATAGAGACTTGCAACGTCGTTTTCGTACTCTTAAGCAGGCTACTAGATCAGTAGAGGAGTACTATGAAGAGTTCGAGAAGTTAAGGAACAGGCTGGAGCTCAATGATGATGAAGAAGTGTTGATGGCACAATTCTTGGATGGACTCCATGAAAGAATCAGCCACAAGGTGGAAAGGCAAATTTACAATGACTTCAAAGACTTGTTCCACCTATCTGTCCAGGCTGAGCAGCACATCAAACATAAGAGCCAAGACATCCGCAGCAAGCCTAAGATGCCTTGCGCACCAAGCAACATTCCCAAGCCCGTAGACAAAGGCAAGAGCATAGAGATCGAGTCAAGGTTCAAGAGCAAGCCTCCTGAACCAACCCGTGACAAGAGAGAGCCTAGTAAGTCTTCTAACCCTCAAAGATCACGTGACATCACTTGTTTCAAGTGTAAGGGTCGTGGACACATCTCAAGGGAGTGCCCAAACAAACGGGTCATGCTGATTACGGAGGCTGGAGAGTATGAGTCCCAAGATGAAGAGGACTATGAACCAGAAGGAGAATATGGTGACATTGAGTACCCTGATGTGGGGAAGTGCTGGTCACGAGACGCATCCTCAGTGCAATGGTGGATCCTTCAGAGACCATCCAAAGGGAGAACATCGTCCACAACCGTTGCACCATCAAGGGCAAGGTATGTAACCTCATCATAGATGGTGGTTTTTGCACTAACGTTGCTAGTGCATACATGGTTGATAAGCTAGGTCTAGAGAAGACAAGGCATCCTCGACCATATAGACTGAGATGGCTCGATGACAAAGTGGAGCAAGAGATCCATGAGCAAGTCACTGCGCCATTCAGTGTGGGCAAGTACCAAGACCAAGTCGTGTGCGACGTGGTGTCCATGCAAGCTGGCCATCTTCTGCTAGGAAGACCATGGCAGTTTGACAAGGAGACCAGGCATGATGGCCGAACCAATCTCTACACTTTCATACATGACAAGAGAAAGGTCAGCCTAGCTCCTCTCACACCTGCCCAGGTACATGAGCTTCAACAGCAAATGAGTAAGGAAAAGAAGCTCATTAAATCTAATTTTCTTATTCAACCAAGTCATGTCCGGAGAGCTTTAGCCTCGAAGGATCTAATGCTACTAATGGTTTTCAAAGAAGTGTTGAATATAGAGAAAGAACAAGTAGAGCTACCTCCTGAAGTAGCAGCTCTCCTCAACAAGTTCCAGGATGTGTTCCCGGAAGAGATACCAGCAGGCTTACCTCCCCTACGAGGCATAGAGCACCAGATCAACCTCGTGCCCGGAGCAGCCCTGCCCAACTGGCCAGCATACCGGATGAGTCCAGAGGAGTCCAAGGAGCTTGAGAAGCAAGTCAAGGAGCTCTGGAGAAAGGCTATGTTCAAGAGAGCCTCGGTCCATGTGCCGTACCAGTGCTACTAGTGCCCAAGAAGGATGGGACTTGGCGAATGTGCGTGGACTGCCGAGCAATCAACAACATCACAGTCAAGTACCGGCATCCGATACCACGGCTGGATGACATGCTAGATGAGCTGAGTGGAGCCACGGTCTTCTCCAAGATAGACCTCAAGAGTGGATACCACCTGGTCAGGATGATGGAAGGTGATGAATGGAAGACTGCTTTCAAGATAAAGCAAGGGCTCTATGAGTAGACAGTCATGCCAATCGACTTGACTAATGCCCCAAGCACCTTCATGCGCCTTATGAACCAAGTTCTTAGGGCGTACATCAGTAAGTTTGTAGTGGTTTACTTTGATGATATATTAGTTTATAGTAAGTGCCTACGGGAACACCTCACACATCTTGAGATGGTACTTAAAACCCTTCGACAAGAAGAACTTTATGCCAATCTCAAGAAGTGCATCTTTTGTACTGATAAACTTGTCTTTTTAGGTTTTGTTGTAAGTTCACAGGACCTACAAGGTTATGAAGAGAAGATTCGAGCCATAAAAGAATGGCCAACACCAGGCAACATCAGCCAAGTGAGGAGCTTCCACGGAGTGGCCAGCTTCTATAGGAGATTCGTGCCCAACTTCAGCAGTATTGCCTCACCATTGACGGTAGTAGTGAAGAAGAACGTGGGATTCAGCTGGGGAGAAGCTCAGGAGAAGGCATTCCAGGCCTTGAAGGACCGCCTTACACATGCACCAGTGCTAGTTCTGCCCGACTTCAACAAGACGTTTGAAGTGGAGTGTGATGCCTCTGGAATAGGCATAGGAGCTGTGCTAACCCAAGGAGGGAGACCAGTTACATACTTCAGTGAGAAGCTAGGTGGTGCCTCACTGAACTACCCCACTTACAACAAGGAGCTTTATGCCCTTGTTCGAGCATTGGAGACTTGGCAGCATTACTTGCAGTCCAAGGAGTTTGTGATCCACACTGATCACCAGACTCTCAAACACCTCAGAGGGCAAACCAATCTCAAGAGGAGACATGCCAGGTGGATGGAGTTCAAAGAGACCTTCCCGTACGTCATCAAGTACAAGAAGAACAAAGACAATGTGGTAGCCGATGCACTATCAAGGAGGTTTGCGCTGATATCCACCATGGAGGCAAAGGTCCTAGGGTTCGAGCACATCAAGGACCTATACATGGATGATCCTGACTTTGCTGAGAGCTACAAGGAGTGTGGCACTGGGAGTCATGGCAAGTTTTACATCCATGAGGGATTCTTGTTCCGAGAGAGAAGGCTGTGCATACCACAAGGATCACTGAGGGAGCTTATCATCCGAGAAGCTCATGGAGGAGGACTCATGGGCCACTTTGGTGTCGACAAGACTCTAGCAGTGGTCAAGGAGCACTTCTACTGGCCACACATCAATAGGACAGTAGAAGCTCATTGTGCAAGATGCATCACTTGCAAGAAGGCAAAGTCCCGAGTGCAACCTCACGGGTTGTGTCTCCCACTGCCCATACCTACACTACAAGAAGGCTGGACATCTCAATGGACTTCGTTCTAGGCCTGCCCAAGATCAACCACAAGGATGATATCTTTGTAGTGGTGGACAGATTCTCCAAGATGGCACACTTCATCCCGTGTGCCAATGTCAATGATGTCACGCAAACAGCCAAGCTGTTTTTCAGGGAGATAGTACGGCTTCATGGAGTGCCAAGGACCATCGTATCAGACAAGGACACCAAGTTCCTCAGCCATTTCTGGAGGACCCTTTGGAGGAAGCTAGGCACGGAGCTACTCTTCTCTACCACCTGCCATCCTCAGACCGATGGCCAAACTGAAGTTGTCAACAGGACACTATCAACTCTTCTCAGGACTATACTAGGGAAGAACCTCAAGACTTGTTGGAGTGCCTGCCATTCATAGAGTTCGCTTACAACCGAGCCGTGCACCCAGCAACCAAGAAGACACCATTTGAAGTAGTATACGGCTTCAACCCTCTCACTCCATTGGAGCAAACGCCACTGCCACTAGCAGAGATGACCAACCTCAATGGAGCATCCAAGGCAGAGTTCATAAGGAAGTTACGCCAGAAGGTAGCAGAAACCTTGGAGAAGAGGACCGGGCAGTACGTGACTCATGCCAATAAGGGAAGAAAGGAGGTGATCTTTCAACTAGGCAATTGGGTGTGGCTACACCTACGCCAGGAGAGGTTCCCCAACCTAAGGAGTTCCAAGCTATCACCAAGAGGAGATGGACCATTCAGAGTGCTGGAGAGGATCAAACACAACGCCTACCGGATCGAGCTGCCAGGTGAGTTTAATGTGTCCAACACGTTCAACGTAACTGACTTAACCCCTTTCCATGCAGATGAACCAGTTTTGAGGTCAAAACCTACTGAAGAGGGAGGGGATGATGAGGACATCAGGTCGTATGTCCAGCCAGGAAACCAGACTGGCCGACCAGGAAGCTTGCCCGAGACAGCCGGGCCATTTGGCACGTCTGCCGGCCCAAGCGGTACCGCCGGACCCTCGACCAATAGGACCAGACCGATCAGCATTGCCAGCGGAGAGGCCCAAGCTTCCGGCACACTTGGTGGTGACGTGGATGACACCGCCGGTCTCCTTGGTGACGCCGCTGCCTCCGGGATCAACTTGGCCGGTCCTGAAGGCATTCCGGCCAGTACCTCACACAGTCTAGCTGGTACAGCCGATCCAGCCGAGTGCACGAGCATTTCAACTTTTACACAAGGAAACTCGGACCAGATAAGCTACCAGCTTCAGGACATGCATCTAGAGGAAGTCTCCACACCAGTAGTACCACCAGGAGCAATGACAAGGAGCAGATCAAGAGCACTCTTCCAAAAATTCAGCTTATGGGTCGACAAGCTCCTAGAGGAAGATCGACTAAGGACAATGGGCCAGAAGTACAAAGAAGAGTCCGCATGCTTCTCCACAATGCAAGGGACTTCACAGACTTGGGTTTAGTGGCAAGAGAGGTGATACAAGCCTTGATTCAAGGATGTATGTGCGTGGGCTGTTTGTAGAAGATTAGGTGAGAAACTCAACCTTAGGCTTCTGGATGGGGGTTTTCTGGTTGGTAAAAGATGGAAGGGTGAAGTGAACCACACGAGGGGTGATGAACCTAGTGATAAATCACAAAGTTAGAGCTAGGAGGGCTGGTCTAAACTAGGTTCTAAGCGCACAAGCTTCTTTGAGAGAATAACTTGTAAAGAAAATTCGATCTTTATTAATTAGCAAAAATGTTGTCAAACTACAATGCTGGAAGGAGCCTTATTAATATGCTCGACAGCTTGACCTTCTAGGGTCGACCCAAATAAGAAAAGGAAAACTTACAAAAGTGCACAAAGGAAAAGATACAAAAGTGTATAACCGAAAAAGGACCTATTGCTAAAATGTTCTTGACTCAAAAATGTAAAGCATCTAGATCCTACCCTGCAAAACAGAAAGAGGCATATATTCGAATTGAAACTTACCTTAACTTACCTCACGGCCAAGAAATGGAAGGTGGCCGTCCTTGTGGCATGCACGCGCCTTGCTCCTAGTCTTCGACTTGGAGTAGGGTTACAAATCTTTGGGCCCTGACCTCTCTTGCCACTAAAGCCCAAGTCTCTAATGTACCTTGTGTTGTTGAGAAGCCTTTGGACTCTACTTTGCTCTTCTGGCCCATTGTCCTTAGCTGATCTTCCTCTAGGAGCTTGTCGACCCATAAGCTGAATTTGTGGAAGAGTGCCCTTGATCTGCTTCTTGTCATTGCTCCTTGAGGTACCACTGGTGTAGATACTTCTTCTAGGTGCATGTCCTGGAGCTGGTAGCTCATTTGGTCCGAGTCCTCTTGTGTGGAAGTGGAAATGCGCGTGTACTCGGCTGGATCGGCTGTACCGGCTGGATTGTGCGTGGTACTGGCCGGGATGCCTTCAGGACCGGCCAAGTTGATCCCAGAGTTGGCGGCATCACCAGAGGGACCAGCGGTGTCATCCACGTCCCCACCAGGTGTGCCGGAAGCTTGGGCCTCTCCGCCGGCGATGCTGACCGGTCTGGTCCTAAAGGTCGAGGGTCCGGCGGTACTGTCTGGTCCGGCAGACGTGCCAGACGGTCCTGCTGTCTCGGGCAAGCTTCCTGGTCGGCCAGTTTGGTCTCCTGGCTGGATGTACGACCTGATGTCCTCATCAAGAGGTCAGGGCTCAAAGATTCCTAACCCTACTCCAAGTCGAAGACTAGGAGCAAGGCGCGTGCATGCCACAAGGACGGCCACCTTCCATTTCTTGGCCGTGAGGTAAGTAAGGTAAGTTTTCAATTCGAATATTTGCCTCTTTCTGTTTTGCAGGGTAGGATCTAGAATATTTACATTTTTTGAGTCAAAGACATTTTAGGAATAGGTCCTTTTTTGGTTATGCACTTTTGTACATTTTCCATTTGTGCACTTTTGTAATATTTTCTTTTCTTTCTTTGAGTTGACCCTAGAAGGTCAAGGTGTCGAGCATATTAATAAGGCTCCTTCCAGCATTCTAGATCGACAACTTTTTTGATATTAATAAAGTAGAACTTTCTTCCAACAAGTTTTCTCTCTAAGAATCTTGTGCGCTTAGAATCTAGTTGAGACCAGCCCTCCTAGCTCTAAGTTTGTGATTTATGATGAGGTTCATCACCCATCGTGTGGTTCACTTCACCTTTCCATCAAATACCAACCCAAAAACCCCTATCCAAGAAGTCTAAGGTCGAGTTTCTCACCTAACCTTCTCCAAACAGCCCACGCGAATATAAGCCTTGAATTGAGGCTTGTATCACGACCTTTGGAACCTAACTCAGGGACCGAAGGAACCACTGCAAGACTACATCACCAAGTTCAAACTGGTGGTCTCCAAGATCACGGTAAGCGACGACGCTGCAATCGCCGCCCTCCGCAACGGATTATGGTTTGACTCCCGATTCTGAGATGACCTGATGCTCACACGCCCAAGTTCTGCCTCGGAGATCGAGCGCATCCTAGAAGAGACACAGAGAACCCCTTTCACCGCCCGGATCACATCCCGGCCATTGCGGAACAACTTCAAAATCCGTAACCCGTTGTATGGGGGAACTTCATATCCAAAGGAATTCATGACCACGCTCACTATCGCAATGAGCCGAGCTTATGTTGCCTCGGATGAGAAGGACGCCGGTTATTGCCAGTTGTTCGTCGAAAACTTGGAAGGCGCCACACTGAGCTGGTTTTCCAAGCTGGAAACCAACTCGATAGACAATTTCCATCAGTTATCAACGGCTTTCTTCAAGCACTACTCCATATTTTTCAAGAAGGGAGCATCAAATGCCAAACTTTGGAACCTAACTCAGGGGCAGAAGGAACCAGTGCAAGACTACAGTGGTCTCCAAGATCTCCGCAATGTATTATGGTTCGACTTCCGATTCTGAGATGACCTGATGCTGACATGCCCAACGACTCTGGAGGACGCACTGCATCGGGCCAGCGGATTCATCGAGGTCGAGGAGTAACGAGTAGCGCTGGCAAAGAAGCACGCCACGCCGAAAGCTCCCTCGACCAGAGATCGCTCGAAGGAAAATGTCCTCGAACAATGGCAGCATTACGACAGAGGGAATCAGCGAGACGACAAGCACCGGGCTGGCGCGTACATCATCGCCCCTCACAAAGAAAGACTCTTATGGAACAAGTATGTGCGTCCAACTCATAAAACCGACGATGCCAGGTTGGGCAACTGGGGCCGCGCTCCTAACCCAAAAATGTACTTACAACGAGTTCCACAAGCGCTCTGCACACTCGAAGGTAGAGTGTCGCAGGCTGCTGCAGTTCCTTCGAAACAGGGGCCGACCCAAAGGTACTCGCAGAGGCCCGCACCACCGAAGTGACCAGTTGAGAACCAACCCGATGACCTGCCTCCAGCTCCGAGATGACGCATTAACTTGCAACGATTCAGTCCGTTCAATCTAGGAGAATAAGCGTTGTGTTACGACTTCGCTCAAATGGTCAATTCCGATTGAGAAGGGACCCATCATCTCATTCATGGAAGACGACGCCCTCGGTATCGACCAGCCGCACAATGACCCCCTAGTCATCGAACTCTAAGTTGGGGACTGCGAGGTCTCTAGAGTGCTCGTTGACACCGGGAGCTCGGTGTACCTGATTTTCAAGGAAACCTTGCGAAAGATGGACATCAAGGACGAAGAGTCAAGCCGGCGACGAGGCCGCTAACAGGATTTTCGGGGGAATCGACGATGACCACTGGGACGATCAAACTGTTGGTCTATCTGGGCGGAGCCACCCGGAATGTCAAGTTCATCGTCATCGATAAGCCAGCCATTTACAACATCATTCTGGGAACTCCGTGGCTCCAAAAAATGAAGGCCATCACATCGACATATCACCAATATCTCAAGTTTCCTAACGCGGGTGGAGTTCGAATGGTTCGAGGCGATCAAAACATCTCCCGAGCATGCTTCATCACAGAGCACAAGCTCCACCTTCAACCTCAATCTTGTTTCATAGGCATAGAATTCAGTTTGGCTCGAACCACTGCCCAAACCCCGAACGAGATCGTTGAGCAATTATGCCTCGACGATGTCGACCCGACCAAATGTGTGGGCCTCGGAACCAAACTACCAGACCAAACCAGGACAGCCCTCGTCAACTTCCTCAAGCAAAACATCTCCACCTTTTCTTGGTGCATGAGCGACATGAGGAGAATTGACCCGAGCATCACGACGCACGAGCTTAACGTCGACCCTACCTTTCGTCCCATCAAAGAAAAATGCCGGAAGCTCAGTCCCGAGGGAGTCCAAGCAGTTAATGACAAGGTGGGCAAATTGCTCGCGGTAGGATCAATCACCGAGGTAAAATACCCCGAGTGGCTCGTGAACCTAGTAGTCGTCAAAAAGAAGAATGGCAAATGGAGAATGTACGTCGACTTCACCGACCTCAATAAAGCTTGCCCAAAAGATAGCTTTCCATTGCCACACATCGATCGTCTGGTCGAGACAACGGCGGGGAAAGAGCTCCTTTCATTCATGGATGCCTTCTCAGGGTTCAACCAGATCTTCATGCACCCCGATGATAGGGAAAAGATGGCTACAGACCAAGGGATGTACTGCTATAAGGTCATGCCCTTCAGACTGAAAAACGCCGGGGCGACCTATCAACATCTAGTCAACAAAATGTTCGTTGACCAGCTCGGAAAAACAATGGATGTGTACATCGATGATATGTTGGTCAAATCCATCTGCGATCCTATTTCCGCATCCTGAACAAGTACGGAATGAAGCTCAATCCAGCTAAGTGTTCATTCGCAGTAACCGCTGGCAAATTCTTGGGATACATGGTCACCCAGCGTGGCATCGAGGCGAACCCCAAGCAGATCTGCGCCATTACCGAGATCCCATCCCCCAAAATCACAAGGGAAGTCCAAAGACTGACGGGTCGAATAGCCGCCCTCAACCGCTTCATATTGCGATCAATCGACCGATGCCTCTCGTTCTATCGTTTGCTGCGTGGGAACAAGAAGTTTGAGTTGAACGAGGAGTGCGAGCGCGCATTCTGCAAGCTCAAATACTACCTGACCACATCGCCGATCCTCGCAAAGCCTGAGGAAGGGGAACCCTTGTATCTATACATCTCGATCTCCAGTTCGGCCATTAGCGGAGTCCTGTTGCGAGAAGACCACAATGACCAGCAGCCGATCTTTTACATCAGCAAGACGCTGGACGGAGTGGTAGCCAAGTACTCGACCCTGGAGAAGTTAGCTTTTACCCTCGTCACCTTGGCGAGGAAGCTCAGACCCTACTTCCAATCCCACACCATCGTGGTGCAAACAAATCAGCCATTGCGGACGATCTTGCACAGGCCAATGCAGTCAGGACGAATAGCGAAGTGGGCTATCGAACTCAGCAAGTATGACATGGACTTCAAAAATTAAACCAGCACGAAATCCCAAGTGCTAGCCGATTTTTTGGTTGAGCTCGCCCCCGAACTCGAACCGGCGACCCCTAGCGCTAACCAGTGGGAGCTCTACATCGACGGGTCATCCTCACGCCAGCTCGGGGATCGGGATTTTGCTGAAGTCACCGACAGGAGAAGTGTTGGAACAGTCCTTTCGCTTAGGGTTCCCGGCATCGAACAACGAAGCCGAGTACGAGACACTTCTCGCTGGGATACGATTGGTTGCGGGCATCGGTGCAAAGGCGATACATGCACATTACGACTCCCAGCTCGTCGCGAACCAGTTCGCGAGAGAATACGAGGCAAAGAATGAACGAATAGATGCCTACCTCAAACTCGTGAAGACTTTGGCAGCACAGTTCAATTCTTTCCAGCTAACAAAGATTCCCAGATAAGAGAACTCCACGACAGACTCCCTGGCCGCTCTCGCGTCCTGCTCCGATCTGGCGCTTAGGCGGACCATTCCCATAGAAACGATAGAGAAACCGAGCATCGCGACCCCTAAAAGTGCCGACCAGACAGGCATGTTCCACGTCATCAACGAAGTAAGTGAGCCCATCGCTCCCATGGACGTCAACCCCGATGAACCGGCGCGTAGCTGGCAGACTCCGATCAAGTTGTACATCGCTGACGGAGAAGTCCCAAAGGACAAATGGGCTGCATGGATCCTCAGGGCTCGGTGCACACCGTACTCTTTGGTCAACGACAACCTCTTTCGACAAAGTATGTCAGGAGTTCTCTTGCGTTGCGTCGATGAGCCCAAGGCGCACCAAGTCATAACCGAAACACACGAAGGCGCCGGCGGCAACCACTCCAGCGGGTGAGCTTTGACCATCAGAATTAGAAGGCTTGGCTTCTATTGTCCCACTATGTCCATCAACTGCGAAAAATTCTCCGCGACCTGCAAGGAGTGCCAACGTCATGGTCCTTCGATCAACGCTCCTACCGAGCTCTTATCTACCGCGATGCCGTCCTACCCCTTTATGTGCTGGGCGATGGACATCGTAGGACCGTTGTCGGACTCCCAAAAAGATGCTTCCTCCGGGTAATGACGGACTATTTCACCAAATGGGTCGAGGCCAAATCCTATGCCGCGATCAAAGATAAGGATGTGCAGAAATTCATGTGGAAGAACATCATCTGGCGACACGGGCTGCCATATGAGATCGTCACCGATAACGGATCCCAATTCATCTCCCAACATTTTGAAGGATTCTGCAATTGTTAGAATATCCGGGTCAGCAGGTCGACACCGCGATACCCGCAAAGCAACGGACAAGCTGAAGCGATAAACAAAACCGTACTCTCTGTGCTCAAAAACGGTTGGATGACAAGAAAGTACTTTGGGCAGACGAGCTCGATGGCGTCTGATGAGGACATCAGGTCGTACATCCAGCCAGGAGACCAGACTGGCCGACCAGGAAGCTTGCCCGAGACAGCAGGACCATCTGGCACGTCTGCCGGACCAGGCAGTACCGCCGGACCCTCGACCTATAGGACCAGACCGGTCAGCATCGCCGGCGGAGAGGCCCAAGCTTCCGGCACACTTGGTGGGGACGTGGATGACACCGACGGTCCCTCTGGTGATGCCGCCGACTCCGGGATCAACTTGGCCGGTCCTGAAGGCATCCCGGCCAGTACCGCGCACAATCCAGCCGGTACAGCCGATCCAGCCGAGTACACGCGCAATTCCACTTCCACACAAGAGGACTCGGACCAAATGAGCTACCAGCTCCAGGACATGCACCTAGAAGAAGTATCTACACCAGTGGTACCTCAAGGAGCAATGACAAGAAGCAGATCAAGGGCACTCTTCCACAAATTCAGCTTATGGGTCGACAAGCTCCTAGAGGAAGATCAGCTAAGGACAATGGGCCAGAAGAGCAAAGTAGAGTCCAAAGGCTTCTCAACAACACAAGGTACATTAGAGACTTGGGCTTTAGTGGCAAGAGAGGTCAGGGCCCAAAGATTTGTAACCCTACTCCAAGTCGAAGACTAGGAGCAAGGCGCGTGCATGCCACAAGGACGGCCACCTTCCATTTCTTGGCCGTGAGGTAAGTTAAGGTAAGTTTCAATTCGAATATATGCCTCTTTCTGTTTTGCAGGGTAGGATCTAGATTCTTTACATTTTTGAGTCAAGAACATTTTAGCAATAGGTCCTTTTTCGGTTATACACTTTTGTATCTTTTCCTTTGTGCACTTTTGTAAGTTTTCCTTTTCTTATTTGGGTCGACCCTAGAAGGTCAAGCTGTCGAGCATATTAATAAGGCTCCTTCCAGCATTGTAGTTTGACAACATTTTTGCTAATTAATAAAGATCGAATTTTCTTTACAAGTTATTCTCTCAAAGAAGCTTGTGGGCTTAGAACCTAGTTGAGACCAGCCCTCCTAGCTCTAAGTTT